>CM062640.1:29783465-29845965 GCA_025617555.3 Puccinia polysora
CAACACAATATGGGAGACAAATCAAGTTCTTGAAGTATTGCTGAGAAGTTTCCATGGCAGTTTCATGGAGTTGAATTGAAAAAAATGATATATTTAGTGAACTTAATTAGAAAAAGAACCACGAGAAGTTTTGATAAATTGTTAGACATAAGAGTGAAGCACTTCTATTCTAGATGCGCTGGTATTTCCTAAATGCAGTTGCTTGTTGCAGCATATGAAACCAACCTTCTTTCCAGAGGAAACTAGTTGTCAAGAAGGTAGTCAGAAGTAGGGGGATTCCAGACTACAGTCAGTTTGGTAAAATTATCTTGATAGGAATTTTCAGATTTGGATTTTACCAGAATATTCCAGTTTTTTCTGAATATAATCCATTCTTCTCCAGATTTACAGTGTTTTCTAAAAAATTTTTGAATTTATTTGGAAGATATGACACACACAGAGGAAATGATGACAGTTGGGAAATACAGTTCCAATGGAAAGAATCTGGTATTTCTCTTTGTCAGTCACAAGGAATTTTGGTTCTTCATGTTCTAATAATTTATGAAGTTGATGGAGAGCTCATTTAAAGTCTTCCTTCCTTTCTTGGGAGAGGAAACAGAAAAAAACAGAGAATGTTCTAGCACAATTGTTGACATCAACAATGTGACAAAGAGGAATGGAAAATTTTTTTGATTTTAAAGGTAAATTCCATCATTAATACTGATGGAAAGAGTTTTATTAATTTGATAGAATCTGGGTGAAAGATGAATAAAGAAATAATCTGACCATTTTCATTATTGATTTCATATGTAAAATAAGAGTTTCTTAATTCCATCATTAAAGCTTCTATGGTTGATTTTCCTTCCATTTTTTCTTTTTTAATTTTTTATTTTTTGTCACAGATTGTACTAAGTGTTTTGTGAACAGGAGTATTGCAGGACTTCATTAAGGAATTGAGAATTTTCAGGGGAGGAACACCAGCTTTGATTAAAGATTTTACCATATCCTCTCAATCACCCTGAAACCTTCTATGAACTGGATGTGTGGATGGATCAATTGATAGTGGATGATTGTGATCAGGGAATTAGAATTTTATTTTCCAAAGACCAGACTTCTTGTAAAAGCTTCCAGAGAATTTGAAGGGACTGTTTGTTTTTCTAGTTGATGAAAGTATTTTTCTATCCAAATCAGTTTTATATCCCCCAGATTTTTCACATTGGTTAGTGTATATTTGCTCCTTAGTATTGGATACTTTGGTGGAAAGGGCCTATCCATGAGATTTGGACAACTCTTGAATGGCATCCAAAACTTCCCCTTTTGAATGATATGATGATTCAGGTGGAGGATCCAAAGGGGTGGAATCATGTGGGTGATATAAATCACTTGAAGCAGTAGAAATAGAATCAGCAAAGGCAAATATTGTAGCAGAAGAAGAAGAAGCAGAGGCAGATAGTAAAAGTGGGTTGATGTGTTCAGACGTTTTTTGTTTTAGATTTTGGTTTTGAGATGGCTTTTTTTAATGAAGAGTCATTTTTTTATTTTTGATTGAGTTTTTGGATTCAGGGGGATTTATTTAGTGGGGGTGGAATGTTGAATTTGATTGGTTGAGTTCTGTTGAGTAGTGATGGGTGATTGGTTGATTGGTGTTGAGCCGTGATGATTGGTGATGGTGGTGATTACTGATGTAGTCTGAAGTGGGTTCTGTATTTTGACAGGTAATTTTGTGGCTGAGGAGAGGATATAACCACCCCACGAGGTGAGGAGGAGGCAGGAAATAATTCAAACTGATATTGAATATCAGATTATTCATATAGAAGAGCCCAAAAATGCGGACCTACCCCAAAAAGGGGTTTAAAAATGGTATTTTCAGGTTAGACATTGGAGGCCTAAAAAAAGGACCAAAAAAATGAAAATTTTTTTGTGTTTTATTTGAAGTTCATCTAAAAACTAAAAACTCAATTTTTTTGAAAAGAATCAAATTAGTATCTGAAATGGCTTCAAAACCCACCCCAAAACAGACACTTGCAATTATTTTTGTAGATGAATCAAGTATTTTGAGGTAAATAACTGATCCTAAAAATCCCCAAATGAATTTTTCTGGGCTCTTTTGAATTCCCACCCGAGAGCTGAAAGCTCAAAATTTGGAAAATCTTGTGGAAAAATAAGGAAAGAAAAATTGAAAATAATGTCTTATTTTTTATCAAAATCCCATTTTCTGACAGGAAAATGAAATACTAAAATTCTGAAAAAAATTGTGATTGAATGGCTTTAACATTTACAAGCTTTTTGCCTCTTCAGATTTTCAAAAATAATCAAGAAAAAAAATGCAAAAAAGATTTGAGATGTGAAGGTTTTTTTTTCAGTTTTTTGGGGGCAATTTTGAAGGCCTTTAAAATGGCTAAACTTTTTCATAAATATTTTAAAGGATTTTGAGATGCCTTTCTATTCCCTTGTATTTTTTTTTTGAAGAACCCCCAAAGCGAGTGTTTTTCAGGATTATTGCTTGTATCAGGGATGTTGGGGGACTTTGTGGCAACTTCAGAACAACCTGAAAGCCAAGTTTGGGGGTGTGGAAAATTTCATGCCCTTTTTATTTTTCATTTTTCATTTCTCATTTTGTTTTTTTTTTTTCATTTTTTTTTTTGCTATTTTTCATCTTTTACCAGAGTATTGCCACCATGTTTGGGGGCTGATTGGAATTTCATAATTTGGATAGGGAAAAAATGTGGTTTTTTTGCAAAGATTTGAAAAATAAAACAATTGTTCAATTTTCACTTAAATCATGGTTAAGCTAATGTAAAATTTAAAATCTAAGTGTACATTCCAAATTTTATCAGATTCAAATGAAATTTGGCTATCAGTTCTATGTGTGACCACTACCCTTTTTGAGTTTCTGGATCTGATTCTTGAAAATAGCACATATAAAATTTAGCAAAACCGCCATTAGTAACTGGCCATTTTTTTTGAGCAACCCTGCCATTTTTAATGGTGGTTTTCTGAAATTTACATATCCCCTACCTGGTGTATTTCAAAATGGAGGGTTTCAAACATCAAACCTGCAATTTTGTACATCCACCATCCATGGCATGCAAAGCACTCATCCACACCTCCAACTCATCAAATACATACAAATGACACAAATATCATCTCCATTGCTTCACATCTCCATCACTTCAAATCTCCATCACTTCACATCTCCATCACTTCAAATCTCCATTGCTTCACATCTCCATCACTTCACATCTCCATCACTTCACATCCACTTCACTTCAAATCCCCATTGTTTCACATTTCCATTGCTCCATACACATTCCATCATCATCACACCACCATCTTTCTCAACATGTCTAATCAAAATCCCTGGAAGCAAGTTGAAAATGCAAAAAAGCTGACCACACTTTTTTTATTATTTGATTGGATTCAGACTCCAATTTGGAATCAACTTGGTTACCTTTGAATTCTCTATTGGAAAAGCAATACATGGTTCCACAAAGACACAATCTCCAAAAACCTATGTATGAAAGGCAAACATTTCACCTACTGGCTGACTTAAGCTTCCAGCAACTGTTCTGAACTTTATTGCCTTCTTTCATGAAACTTTTGGAGATGATTGAAGACCACCACATCTTCCAGGAAAATTCTTTGAATCCTCAAAGAAAGCCAGCTATCCAACTGGCTGTTGCTCTTTGTAGATTTGGATCAAATGGAAATGGAGAAGAAATTCATCAATTAGAAAATCTATTCTTGGTCATTTATGGATCCATTGACTTATACACCAAAAAATTCATGATTGCTATCCTATCTTTCCGTTTCTCTGTCCTTTGTTAGCCAACCAAAGAAGACCTCAAGGAGATATCTCAATTAATGGTGAGTGAAGGCTTTCCTGATTGCATTGTTTTTGTTGATGGAACCACCATCCCCTTGAGTCAAAAAGCCAAGCTAGATGGCAAAAATTATTTTGATTGGAAAAAAGGAAATTGATTCATTTCCTTTCCAAAGCCTTTGATAACAAACTGACCAAATTTCTTTCATTGTTTTGTATATATACTCTGTGGAACTACAACCTTTTTGTGATAACAACAAGAATTTCATATCCCTCCATGCTGGCTGTCTGGGTTCTTGTCATGATTTATATGTTTTGATTGGATTCCAATTGCCCAACAAACAGAGAACTACTTTGACCAAGATCAAAAACTTCTGGCCAATTCAGCTTAGGCTAGTGGCAAATATGTGGTGGCATACTGCAATGTTTCAACAAATGATCAAGCCAAACCTGATTTCAACTATCATCTTGCACAATCACAAGTTTGGATTGAGCATGCCATACAATTCCTGAGATGAAGATGGGACAGCTTACGGGAGATGGAAAGCCAGCTCCAATCTTCCAAAGACATGAAGTTCCTCATCAACTGGATTATCAGTTGTCTAATCCTTCACAACCTTTTTTCCAACATCAAAAATGAATGGGACCAAATATTCAAAGAAGATATTCCTGATCATCCTCAAGTCATCCCAGCCTCATCTTATACCTCATCTTTGGCCATGAGAGAGTGGATTCTAACCCTCAAAATTGCTCAATTTCATTAGTAGCATTGGGTTTTCAAATAGGTAAAAAATCAAATCACAGAATTTTTTTTTGTTTTGGTTGTTTAGCCAAGAATCCTAGGCTGACTACAGTTTTTTTTTTTTTTTTTTTTCTTTTTTCTTTTTCTTTTTTTTTTCTTTTTTTTTTCTTTTTTTTTTCTTTTTTTTTCTTTTTGGTGGACTTAGACAAAAACCAAAACTTCAAAAAAAACTTAACCCACCAAAACCACTGGTCCACCTTCACCAGTACACTTCCTCCCCTCACCCACAACCACCACCTCACCCATCACCACCACCTCCCCATCACCACCACCTCCCCATCACCTCCACCTAAACCACCTCACCCATCACCACCACCTCACCATCACCACCACCTCACCATCACCACCACCTAAACCACCTCAGCCATCACCACCACCTCCCCATCACCACCACCTCCCCATCACCACCACCTCACTATCACCACCACCTCACTAACCATCCCCGCCTCACCTCCCCTCCTCCTCACCCTGGTAAGCCCCCTCCCCCCTCTTCCTCTTCCTGCCCCTCAATGGTTTCTGATCCTTTGATAATTCAACCTTTAGGTCCCCCCTAGATCCCCATCAAGTTGAGCCCCTCCTCCTCCTCCTCCTCCTTCTCTCCCTGCCGCTGATTGATTGGAAAGCAATTGCTGCTTCCTGGTAAACTGGAAAGCAATTGATTGCTTTCAAATTGATAAATCAGTTGATTAGAAAGCAATTGATTGCTTGCCAATGAATCAATTGGTTGACTGGAAAGCAATCAATCAACTGGAAACAATTGATCTTTCCATTCAATCAATCCATGGATTTACCAACCAGTGAAGTGCCCCCCTGCCGCTCCTCCTCCTCCTGCAAATTCTTGAGAATTTGACCAACCTTTTTTTTTTCTGGTAGGAAATTGATGGTAATTTTCTTCTTATTTTCTATATTGTTTGATCATCTAAGTGGTTTATACCGGACTGATGATTGTTTTTTTGTTTTTGATATTTTGGTAGGGGAATTGCCTGTATAGTTTTTGTTATTTTGTATGTTTGTTGATCATCTAAGTGGTTTATACCAGACTAATGACCATTTTTTTTGCTTTTTTTTATTCAATTCAATGAAATTGGACATTGCACTGCTTTGACCACCCTTTCTTGACAGCCCATTCTTCACCCACCAAACTCAAAATGTTACAAATAATGGATTTCCATTATGATCCTCAACCCAATCAAAGTATAAGGTTGGGAGGCAAAAAGATGTAAGGAGATAGTTTGAAAAGCATATGGAGAAATGGTAAGAAAAGGGCTTATCAGAGAAAGAGGGCTCAAATTTGGGATTTAAAAAATTGCATTGGAAGTGACTGAGGAAACAATGAATGAAAAGGTTGTTTGGTATTCATGCAAAATACATCCATTTAAAATTTATCTGTTGTGGAAAGTAAGAGAGCAATACTACCCTAGTTTTTCTCAAATTCCAGAATCAATGGTCCTAGCGTCTTTAAGGATAAGGATGCTCCAGTAAAGAGATAGATAGAGAGATGAATTTCCTTTCCTTTCTGTATCCTTTGCCTTATCCTTCCATCCATCCATCCATCAATCCTTATATATGTGTATCCATGTCTGAGTCTCCTACAAGCTGGTTTTGAGAGCAAGGACTTCATAACCACCCTCTCAAGCCTATCCTAAGTACAAGCGCAACAACAAATAGAAAAGAAACCATAGAAACAAGAATCCTATCCTAAAACTAACCCTTTCCCATACCGCAACCACCCTCAAGCCTGCAAAACATTACATACACCCAGTTTGTCCTTCTCATGATGCGGCCCTCCACCACGCCCTACTCCAAGCCCCCTGCGCTGTCTGTATCCACCCAGAGCTCCGCGTGATTTCCTGCCCCGTGGGTTGGCCCGCACTTGCGCGCATCCAGCCCGCTCTTATAGCCTTGCTCCTATCGCCCCAATTGACCCGCTCTACCTTCCTGAACTATCTGCCTGCAAACCTGGTTGCGCTGTCTCCATTCTTGGGTCACCAATATCCAAGCAGGCTGACTCTAATGTATGAGAAGGCTGCAATGAGCGCACCGACTCCAATGTCAGAGCAGGCTGCAATGAGCGCGCCAACCATGGCACAGTTCCCAATCCAAGACTATATAACAACACCACATCCACCCAACTTGATTTATGTACCCAGAGATCTTCCCACTTTCACCTCTAACATAACCATTACACCCTTCCGTAGAGGAGAAAACAGATATGGTCTATCAAGCTCATCTGGGAACCCCCCCAAATTAATCAAAAAAAGATCTAAGGCGCGGTTGGCACCCCCTAAAGCCTGGGTGGCACTTAGCCAAGCGGGAATTGGCACCTCACCAAGTTCAGATGGCACGGGCCAAAGTTTGGCTGGGCCACACCCAAGCCAATTGGCCACGCCACAAAACCTCATAGTTGTAGCAGGTTAAAAAAAATTCATTTTTTTGAAGATTTATGTATGTAACTATAAACTTTTAGATACAAATAATGGAAAAAATAGTAAGCAAAATAATGATAAAAATGATGATAAAAATTGAAAAAAAATAAATAAACAAACAAACAAATTGGCTTTGGAAAAAACTGTCCCCAAGATTTCTTAAAAGTCAGAACATGGACAATAAAGTTGCTGAAAATGTAAAAAGAAGTTCTGGGATTTTGATGGAGCAATTGCCTCCTTGATTCCCTGCTCAATTTGAGTGATGAGCATGGCACAATTTGGCAGCTATTTTGATTGGACAAAAGATTTAATTGAATGGAAGGAATATTCCATGGGATTTAAAAAAGGGGAGTAAGGAGGGAGGAACTTGATTTGAATCAATTTTGAATCAAGGATTGTTTTGCAAACCTCTTTGAATTGCTGACCTTGATGAATTGGGGCATTTTCCATGATGAAAATTGATTCAGGTGGAATTTGGGCACTAAGACTTCCAAGGAATAGGCAGAATTCATCTGCTCCTATTCCTTTGGTATTAGTGCCGTTGGCATTCAGGAGCTCATGATACAACAATCAATCAATTGATAAAGCCCCTATAAGGGTGACCTTCTTGGCCTTGGGAACAAGGATCAAGACCGCAGGTTCATCTTTCATGAAAAATAAAATGAAATCATAAGCAAATTTTAAAAAAAATTAAAGCAATTAAAAAAACAATCAAAAAAAAAAAAATGATACAACTTGATTTTTATTAAAAAAAAGAAACAACTTAACATAGGTAGCATAACCAAAGCTTTGGCCCAAATGGAGGTCAAATCCAGCCTCTTCAACAAAAAAAATTCTCCCCAGGTTCAATCCTTGGCAATTGAAAAAATTTCCCCATTTCTCAATAAGGTTGGGTTTATTCCAGGAGTCAGGGATATTAGTAACCTGCTTCCATGATATTTCCATATCATGGATCAGGTTAATAATGGACTGAGTGGAAAAATTCACGCCAAATTCATTCTTGATGAAATTGGATAGTTTGGGCAGGGTGGTGGTAGCTTGCTGGTTGATTTGTATGAGAACTTCTTTTTTCATGTCTTCAGTAAACTTGCCAGGCTGCTTTTTGTTGATCTTGATCATGCTTGGGTCTTCTTGATTGATGTTTTGGATTTGACGTTGGGACACCTTGAAGTTCTTCATGGCATTGCTTACCTTCATCCCATTTGATAAGACGTTATTGCGGATCAACTTGCAGACTTCTGGCTAAATGATTGCGTTTTGTTGGTGCTCCTTTTGAGTAAGTTGGGTGTTTTGATGCTTGAGGTTTTTGAGGATGATCAATTTTGCTTTCATGATCCCCTTTTGTTGGGTGTTTTATTGGTTCAGATTGTGGAGCTCTTTTTGAAGCTCCTGGGCTTGTTCCTTGTTTGCTTGGATATTAACAAGTTCATCCAAGTTGGATGCATCTTCTTTTGCAGGTGCTGAAGGTCCTGCAATAATTCCTGAAGAATTGGTCTGTATGCTTAAAAATATGCAAAAAAATTAGTGTCTTTTCAGATAAAAAAAATAAATAAAAACAGAAATAACTATTGGTACTGACCATGGTTCAGATCAAGAAAAATTGGAAAGGGTGCAATGATGCAACAGAGTTGGATGTGGTGGGTGGAGAGGATTGAGGTGGAGGGGGGGTTCCAACAGCTTGGCGTTGGCCAAGCAGAACTTGGCTATGTGCCAAGATCCGCAGCCTGGCAGAGTGCCTAAATTAAGTGCGCTGGGCACACACCCAAGCGCCCTGGGAACTGCGCCAAGTGGGACTGGGGAGTGTGCACAGACAAGCTTGATACATCATAATAAAAAGAAGCAAACCAAGACCAGAGAAGGAAAGAGAATTTTTTTTTATGCAGCACTCTGCTCCTTGTCCTGCCATTTGTTGCAGGGCTTGTCCTCGCGTATATGGACCCCAAATTGCACTGTTCCCGGGTTTATCCAACCTTTTTGCCCCCCCATGCCTAGCCGCTGCCCCCAGTGGTTTGCAACCTTCCACTCCGCAGGGAGAGAGATTTGAACAACCTCATCCAATCCCACAGGGGTTGTGTCCACAGGCCGTGCTCCCAAACCTCCTTCCCGGCGCCCCTTCTGTCTTCAAAGACCTTTCAATTCCAACCTCCTTCTCACCAGCCATACAGTTGACTCCCAATCCCTTCCCGTTCTGCACCTGAAGCCTCACCACGCATTTCTGTTGCACCAATGCCAAAATCTCCGCTAGCCATGATGGAAAAAGCCCAGCCGTTGGCCCATCCATCCCCCACTCCGCGCCTTCCACATGGTTCCATTCCACATGCATTCTGCCCTCTGTCAAAGGGGTCTGACTCCTGTTGCAATCCTTCAACACCTGGTCTGTTCCTTTCTCCGCAAGACTTGCCTGCTATCAATTGGTTTTCAAGCCACGTGCAATATCCTCTTCCTGTTCCCCCATCCTTGCTTGCCTCATAGCAATGGGCTGATCAAAATCCGCCAAGACCAGATTTTCCAACATGTATCCTGTCTCTTCTGGGGGAACCAATCCTGCCTTTGAATCAATTGTCTGGTTTTTGCTTCCCAAATGCCAATAGCCATTATTTTCACCATACCTTGTGGAAAAAGATTGTGCTTTTGGTAAATTCCCCGCAAAAATTGCTCTCCAAGTTCTGAAAAGCCCACTAGCCCTTGAGTCACACTCCTGTACCTCCACAATTCCTAATTGAGCTCTGCTTCTGCACCCAAGCTGGAAACCACTAAAGCCAACTTGCAATGAAATAATAGTAAATAAACAAGTTGGACTCCCAAACAAGCTCTGCACTTGAACTATATCCCTGACTATGATCTCCAAGAACTCTTGCTGATTATTAAAGTCAAAAGTAACAGAAGAAAAAGACTAAAGCTATAATTTGCCTCAAAAATCTCTGATAATGGTAAACTACAATTGTGATAAAAATCCTCCCATAATCCATGTCCATGTCTGTGTCGATGTCCCCCTCCATACAAAAAAAGAAAAGCTTTCTTATATATACTAAAAATTAAAAAGGAATGTAAACTTCTAAAGAAAGACTCCTTTTCCCACCACCTCTGTGCAATCCGCACTGATCCTCCTCACTAATAGTCCAATCTTTACCCAATCCAATGATCTGCAGTAGATTTGATGATCCCGGTGCCAATTCCCCCTAACAGTTGATTTGTGCTGATGGATAACTAATGAAAGATCCTTTTCAATCTTCCCTAGCGGATCACTCCCAATCCCACATGTGGCCTAACTACAGATCCCCAAAGATCTGCATGCATCCTCCTCAACTTTAGCATTCATTGACCCACAGGGCTCCGCAATCTCAGTGCATATCCCATAATTGGCCTAATCCATACTACTTAGCTTTGATCACTTGCTTCTGCATTGGTAAACCCACTGCTGCCAAGGGAAAGTTATTTTCAACCACCTGATGTCTGCAAAAGGCCAAAAATCCAGCCCATTCTTGTCATTGTGCCCCCAAAAAGCGGGCGCAGAACCAATGCCAAGCCCTCAGCTAATGTACTCTGGAATAGATAGCATGCCAACGTGCTTCTCCAGGCCTATTGTACTGCCAACTTCCAACCACAGCTCAGCCCCTCCAAGTCAAATTTCCATTGGTCAGCCTACTTACCTCTGGGTCTATAAATAACCACCACAACATGCACACCCAGGGAGCCGGCGTGCTAGGGAACTGAAGACCTTCTGCCTCACAAGGTGGAAAACCATCCCAGTGCTGCAACATGTGGCTCAAATAGATCTTGAGGTCCCTTGCCAACTCTGAAAGTTCACTAACTCAAGGGATGGTTTCTGGTTGTGGGGCTGGAGCACACGCTGCCGTGTAATCTAATTCTGCTTGCAACCAGACCCGGCTGTGGGCACCTGCCTTGTAATAAAATTCTCCTTGCAACTGGACACGGCCACGCGCGCCTGCCTCCGCTGTGGATTGTTTGAAATCACCTTCCCAGAAAAAAGGCCTGCGCTTTCCCCATCTTGACAGCATTTTTCCCTTCAGTTTTGGCAAATTAAGTTTTTGGTAGCCTTCCATCTCTTCCACTTTGCAATGCTCTTCTGCTTTCAAGATTTACAGGAAAATATGGTGCACCTTTTCCGAATCCAATGGGCCTTGGGAGTCTGCAATCACTGAATATTGTGAGGTGAATTGCTTTACATCCGCGGTGTTGATTCAAATGTGAGGGTAATCCTTTTGGTAAATGCAGAGATTGCGGGAGGAGGAAGAAAAAGGAGGAGAAACTGCTGGTAGAATTATGAGTACCTTTGAGAGACTTGAGACAAAAGAAAGTCCCATCCAGACCCCCAGATGTGGAAAGTAAGAGAGCAATACTCTCCTAGTTGTCCTTTAGTTCCCAAATCAATGGTCCTAGCGTCTGTAAGGATAAGGATGCTCCAGTAATAAGAGAGATAGAGAGATGAATTTCATTTTCTTTATGTAACCTTTGCTGTATCCATCCATCCATCCATCCATCTATCCATATATATGTGTATCTGTGTCTAAGTCGTAAAAGCTGGGGTTGAGAGAGCGTACTTTATACCCACCCTCTCAACCCTATCCTAAGTACAAGCGCAACAACAAATAGAAAAGAAACCCTAGAAACCAGAATCCTAGCCTAAACTTAACCCTTTCCCATACAGCAACCACCCTCAAGCCCACCTACCATTACATACACCCATTTCATCCTTCTCATGAAAGGGCCCTCCACTGCACCCTACTGGGAGCCCCCCACTTTGTCTTTATCCACCCTGTGGGCTATGTGATTTCCTGCCCTGTGGGTTGGCCTGCGCTTGCCCATGTCCAGCCCACTCCTATAGCCCCAATTACCCTGCTCTAACTTCCCAAACTACCTGCCTGCAAACCTGGTTGGGCCACCTTCATTCTTGGGTCTCTGATGTTCAAGCGGGCTGCAATGAGCGCGCCAACCGGGGCACGGTTCCTGATCTGGGACTATATAACAACACCACACCTTCCATCTTCAAGAAAAGTCAAGAACCCACCTCTGAAGAGTCAGAACAGGCCAAACATGCAACCAAACTGTCCTATTTCTTCAGCTTTGGAAAGGTATATGTTAAAAATTGATTGGATGATGATGCCATGGTTGCCATCATACAATTCATCCCTTTGAATGAACTCTCTGATCAAAAGAAGAAGGACATCAAATCAGTAAGGACATTCCTTCACCAATCTGTAAGAGACTTGAGAGCGCTCACTGTGGAAACTCCACCAATAGAGTACCACTTGCACTACTCCTTCACCCTCTGAGCCCGGCTCAAGACCTTGACTCATCCTCATTTCTTATTCTCTTCCACTTTCTCATCACCTAAACACCTCCACACTCGAACAACCCAAAGATGGCCAGATGACCCTAACACCACCGGTACAAAGCGTTGGTTTGATCTCAAGTCAATTTGGACTAACCTTCTCCATTGCTCAGATATCAACTCACAATTCTTGACTCTCTCAATCACGTCAACCTGGTCATCACCTTGCCATCATCTCAAGTCAAACAAGTATGCTCTCTCTCTTCTTTCATTCTTCTTTCCATTGAATCTAAAATAGTCTCTTGCCGCATTGCTACATCAACCATAGTTTTCTCCTTCCATGTCCTTCTTCATGATCAAACAAGACTCCTGAACCTCAAGCCTTCAACGCCCACATTGGTTGTTCTTCCTATTCATCTTGTTCCACTTCTTCATTTCATTCTCATTCCCACACTCATCTTCACTCGTGCCTGATTCTGAATGAAATGAAAAACACCAGTGGTCCTGGTTTTTAGCTCAAATTCTCTCACAGTTAAAAGCCAAAACTCCATCAACCATACCGCAAGATTGCGTCATCAACACCAGGACCAGCGGGAGAATTGTCCAAGGCTCTGGCTCTTAAAGGAATCTACAAATTGATCCCTCTGCTTAATGAAGACAACTAATCCATCTGGCAATTGAAATTCCAGAACATATTCCAACTTTTAAAAATAATCACAGTCATGAATCAAGAGGACAAGACAACAGACCTGGACAAGGACCTCAATCAAGAGATCACTGCATACTTACTCTCAAGACTTGAGGCTGCCACTCAATCCAACATCATCACCTCAGAGAAAAAAAATAGTGCTTGTGGAATCTGGACCGCGGCTAAGACACATTTTGCATTGTCTCGGTCTGCTAACCAAGCCCAAGTATTCTTCAACTCCCTCTATCTCTCCTTCAACAAACAACAAATTGAAAAGTTTGTAACCACCGTTTGAGTTCACCTGAATAAGATCTCTGAGGTTGGAATCAAACTACCTTTGGACATCTTAGCCTATCTGGTACTGTTCAAGTTTCCCCCTTCTCTAAAACCAATGCAATCCCAAATCATGCACGGGAGCCAAACAATTACCGTTGAATACATCCTAAACCATTTGATCCACCACAAAAAAAAAGTTCAAGCAACTAAAGAAGATTCAAAAACAGATCTCAGCCTAGTCAACATATCTTGCCCTTGATGCACAAACGTGACACGTAACAAAAGAGTGAAGAACCATAAATGTGAAAAATGCTGGGCAGAATTCCCTCATCCCAGACCTGCCAACCAAAAAGGGAAGAAAGAGGAGAAGAAAGAAGACAATCTTGCTCAATTATTTTCCTTCTTCTGTGGAGCCAACATGACCAAAACCCTGACAAAATCCTCTTTCATCCTTGATTTGGGGTGTTTGGTGCATCTTCTCAACTCCAAGATGAATTTCAGTCAACTGATGGCTCTCAACGGCTCAGAATACATAAAAACAGGCAAACCAGGCGCCGGACTCAAGATATTGGGAAGAGGGACAGCACTCCTCAAATTTGGGGATACCAATCTCAAGCTCAATGACGCATACTATGTTCCAGAAGCTACTCTGAACCTGCTGTCCTTTGGGAAGTTCTTCCAGGACAAATGTCCGATTTCTGTAGACAACTCTGTGCACTCCCCTCAATTCACCATCAAATGGAATGAAAAACCACTAATTCACGGATCTATCCTGAATAATTTTCTGGTTCTGGATACCTCTGAGAAGGAAACAATGTATCTTATGAACATTGTCAAAGTGGAGAACTTACATCAGAAATTGGGCCATGCTAGCCTTGGACAGATTGAGAAATACCTTGGCAAATCCATCAATGTCAAAATCAAAGAAAGATTCTCTTGCTCCAGATGCAACCTCAGCAAGATCACAAAATCGCCCTTCACTCAACAAGCCACCACTGCCTCCAAGGTATTTGAGCGTATCCACGTTGACCTTATGGGACCAATCACTCCCGTTTCCAAGGGTCACCACCAATTCTCCCTGACCTTATTCAACAACTTCTCTTCCTACATTGCCGTTTTTCCTCTCCGTGCTAAGAGAAATGCCGCCAAATTGATCATGTTCCTCATCAAGAACAAACACCACAACAGAGGCTACTACCTGAACTAATTCTGTTACGATGGAGGAGGAGAGTTTGTAAATCAGGTGTTGAACAGCTTATTTGAGGAAAAAGGGATAAGAAGAATCTGCTCAGAGCCCTATCACCCCAAACACAATGGACGCGCAGAAAGAGCAAACAGAACAATAGCTGAATCAGTGCATGCTACGCATTCAACGTCCAAACTGCAGCTGAATCTGTGGCACAAAACCATCAAAGGATGCTCCATAGCGCTCAATCAGATCCCTAGGAACAATGGTGAGCTGTCCCCCTGCAAGATGATGCATGGGTCCAAACTGCCTAATGACTATCTTCAACCACTGGGAACCCCCGTAATCTACTTAAATCTGAAAGAAAAATCCGCCCTCCAAAAGTTCAACAAAAAAGGGGTCTCAGGAAAAATAATTGGATACGTACCTTGCTTATTGTCCTACAAAATCAACAACAACGCAGGAGCTATCATCCAGTCAAAACACGTCAAAATAGGCAAGAAAAACAACACCGCCATCAGATTCAACTCTGACAAAACTAATCCCACCGTCAAACCGCCGCATCCAGACCCTACGCCCGCGAGCCAACCTCTGAGATCTAACTCCAAAGAACCCAAACTTGAACCCAAATTCGACCAAACAGATCCCATCATAAAAACCGAAGAGAGTCTGACTCCTCCCAAACTGTCAGATGAAGAAAAAAATGAAGACCAAATAAACAAAATTCTGACCAACCCTGAAAGCAACTGCGTTCTCAGGAATAGGAACTCCCTCAAGAAACAAGATCGTTTTGGTTTTGCCGCTACATTTGTACCCAGAAATATTGAGGAATCCCTGAACTCACCACCATGGGCTAACTCCGTGGGGAAAGAACTGAACACCTGTGAAGATCTGAAAGTTTGGGAAGATTACGTTGGTCCCACTCCGGACAACATATTAAATACCACTTAAGTCTTCAAAGTCAAGGAGAAAGCCCACGGTGAACCCCCAATCCGCTAGACCAGGCTCTGTGTACAAGGGTTCAACCAGAAATTTGGCATAGACTATTTGAGACCTACGCCCCCACCGGTAAGACCACCTCTCTTTGAGCTCTTCTCTTGTTTGCTCTGGACAAGAACCTCCCCATCCTTCAATTAGATGTCAAGGGAGCATTCCTGCGCGCCAAGATTGAAAAGGAAGTGTTCATCCGGAGACCCAAAGGAAGAAACAGGAAAACTCCCATCCTGAAATTAAAAAGGTTGCTCTACAGTCTCCAACAGGCGCCCTGAAATTGGTACAGAACGCTCAGTCAATGGATCAAATCCCTAGGATATCAACCCTCCGAATCCAACCCTTGCCTCTACAACCACACCAGCACAAACTCCCCTCTATTCTTCCATGTAGACAACCTTCTAGTAGTTGGAAACACTAAAGAATTCAAGGATCAATTTCTGAAGAAGTTTTTGAACTCAACCAGTCACAAACCAAACACCATTCTTGGCATAAAAGTCAATTGTGATCAGAACTCAATCTCATTGTCTCTACCTCTACACATTTCTTGTGGTCTTGAAGAACTTGGAATGACCGACTGCAAGCCTATCTCCACCCCTTGTACCCCTGGAATCAATCTCCTCCCGGCAACGGAAGAAGAGCACTCCTCATTCCTGGCCTTGAACATCAATTATTGATCACAGGTTGGGAAACTAAATTTAATTGCTGGATTGGCCAGACCAGACGTTTCATTTGCCGTCTCCAGCCTTGCCCACTACTCAGAGAGACCCGCAATCAATCACTGGAACAAAGTTGTACGCACATGGAGATACCTGAATGCCACAAAAGAGACAAAATTGAGGCTTTCAAAAAAGAATAATTTCCCCAATCTCATCTGTTACAGCAATGCCACTTGGGGTGATGATCCAACCACTTGCAAATCCCAATGAGGCATTCTATGCTCAATCTACGGGGCGCCCTTATTCTGGACTATCCAAAAACAAAGAAACATCACCTACTCATCCACCGAAGCGGAAAGCAACGCCTTGAAAAATGGACAACTCAAGTGTCGCTGGATTAAAAATCTGATTGGCAAGATCTGGAGAATCAACGCACATCAAATGACGCCCAGCATCCACCCCATTGACAACAAAAGATTCAAAGACAAAATCACCAAATTCAGAACAAACTCAAAAACCAAGTTCATCAACCTGAAAACAAAAGGGATCAGAGAGGACCTGAAACTAGGAATGATCAAACTCCAACTAATCATGTCAGATCTGATGGTAGCCGACACACTCACCAAGGCAGCAACTAAAACCTCATTGGACCTTCTAATCAAACACGTCACGACTTGAATTGACCTCCAACCAAGGAGGGGTGTAAGAGACTCGAGAGGGCTCACGACACAAGAGCGCTCACTGTGGACACTCCACCAATAGAGTACCACTCGCACCACTCCTTCACCCTCTGAGCCCGGCTCAAGACCTTGACTCATCCTCATTTCTTATTCTCTTCCACTTTCTCATCACCTAAACACCTCCACACTCGAACAACCCAAAGATGGCCAGATGACCCTAACACCACCGGTACAAAGCGTTGGTTTGATCTCAAGTCAATTTGGACTAACCTTCTCCATTGCTCAGATATTGACACACGATTCTTGACTCTCTCAATATCATCAACCTGGTCATCACCTTGCCATCATCTCAAGTCAAACAAGTATGCTCTCTCTCTGCTTTCATTCTTCTTTCCATTGAATCTAAAAGAGTCTCTTGCTGCGTTGCTACATCAACCATAGTTGTCTCCTTGCATGTCCTTCTTCATGATCAAACAATACTCCTGAACCTCAAGCCTTCAACGCCCACATTGGTTGTTTTTCCTATTCATCTTGTTCCACTTCTTCATTTCATTCTCATTCCCACACTCATCTTCACTCGTGCCTGATTCTGAATGAAATGAAAAACACCAGTGGTCCTGGTTTTTAGCTCAAATTCTCTCTCAATCCAAACAATTCTCAACACTGTTGGTCCCTCAAGATCTTGGGGTGGGAAAATGTGGGAAATTGAATGGAAAAGATTGCTGGACCCTTCTGAATTATTTGGATAATATTTGAAGAAAGATGCTGTCAAATCCTGCCCTAAACAATTTGTGTTCCTAGACTTGGCTTTTGGGATTGATTTCAAACAAAAGGGTCTTTTGATAATGGTTTGGGAAGCAAACAAGTACAAGCACTGTAATTTTCCTGAAGTGGATACTGCAACCCATGCTAGGGTTGCCATGTCCATTCAAATCAATAGAAAAACTCGAAAAACTAGCAAGTACTTGTCTAGTGGCAAAATATATCTTAGGAAAAAAATATAAATAAAAATAAAAAACATTTTTTCATTGGTTATGTTAAAAATACTCTCAAACATTGTTGCAATCAAAAATAATTTTTCTTGTTTTCATTTTTGAAATTTTTATCAAATTAAATATATTTACAAACCAAGAAATCAAATAATTGCCTTCATTTCATCCACAGTTCTTCTGCTACAAATAAATGCCATAGCTACTGATAACCTATCTTTTTTTTATGGCTAGCCTTTCCCTCTCCTTTTTGAGTTGGTCTTGATCTTGATCCTTCTCCTTTTCCTCTTTTTGAAACTCCTGCTTGGCCTGTTTGATTTGCCACTCAGCATCCAACTTGTGTTGATGACCCAAACTCTCATATTTCCACTTTTGAAAATCAATAGCCAGTTGATAATCCCAATTCTCCTTTTCAAATTGAAGTTTCTTGGATTCTATTTGTGATTTCACTGTTTTTTGGAGGGGAATAGGAATGAACTTGATTTTGAAAGCAAGTGAAATAAATAAATGAACTTACTTGAATTTTGCTTCTCCATGTTATCCTCAAAGCCAGAAAAATTTGAATTTTTTCTCTGCTTTTGATGGCTACTAGGGTTGAGCTTGATGGAATTGGAGGCCTTTTGCTTTGCCTTTGCCGAGGAGGTTTGTGTGGGAACATCATTTCTCTCATTTGAAGGGGATTTGGGAGGACCCATTGGCTTGAGTATTTTCCCATTCAGGAATGGATGAGCCTGTTTTCTTACAATCTAAATCAGTAAGGATTAACCAGAAAGAAGAGAAATGATCTTGGTTCCTTACTTGAGCAGATGATTCAAATGGTGGTGATACAGGAATAAATTTCTCCTTGTTGGCCAAGTCATTAAGTTCTTATAACCCAGGAACAGAGAAATCCAAAGAAGGAAGTGAGGGGTCCAAGGAAGGGTTTGAATTGTTTATCAATGCTGATGTAGATGTCATTGGAGCTGATTCTGTTTGAATATGCTCCCCCACATCAGATTGGGGCCACTCACAGGCTTCATTGGGATCATCATTTCTAGGCCAAGAATTGACAGCTAGGTCCTCAGCATCAACTGAATCTGATTGTTGGGAATCAAAAGCTGCTAAAAGGGTGATATTGGCCTTCTTACAAAAGATTCCATCCATCTGAACATAAAAAGGACAAATGGAGCCCAACTTATCAACAACCAAGTTGATTCCCTTGGCTTTATTGGAGTTGGTGATACCAAAGCCAGTGGAGATTAACATTGAGTGGACTTTTTTGTACTTGGCTCAATAATTCTTGAATTTCTCCCTCATATGTTTGGATGAAAGATCCAGCCTACCTTTGGTTTTATTCTTGAGTTCATTGGCAAGCAGGAGATAAAAATTAAACTTAGAGGGTGGAGGTCAGCCAACCTGTGTTTCATTGTTGGATCCAAAGCAAGCATTGTAGTTGGAAGGAATTTTGAGCCAGTTTACCAGGATGATGTGATCAGCTCTCTTGAGCTGACTTTAGCCTTTGGAAGCTGATGGGGAAGGATTGTTGGATGCTGATGTGAGAATGTTTTGCCCACAAGCTAAGTCAAAGAGCAGTAATTAAAGCAAAATAAATTCCAAGACAATAATGGGTTATGATTGATCCTTAATATGAGGCAGAGGCAATGGCACACTTGTGAATGTGAAAGAAATGGTGAATGAATGGATGGAAAATAGCAGGGAGAAGCGCTCCTTAAATAAAAAAGATGGAGCTCATGTGGAGCTCATGTAATAACAAGCAAAAGGCAAAAATTCCGCCCTAAATGGGCTCTATAGGCTCTAAAAGCCTTGCTAATTGGTTTCGGCCCAGCAATTACCTGCGTCTGCTCTCAAGCTCACGTGGGGGGGACGTAACTGGCGGGCATACGGCCTCCCACCCTCTGTCCTACCTAGGTGACCAGCAGGGGTGGTCAAATCCCCTGCTGGTTGCCTGGGTGCGATTTTCCAAAGGCGGACCGTTGAAACAGGTGGGCTGGAGGGGGATCAGGTCCCCCCAGCCCTTTCCGGCTCCCCCTTGGTAACGGGGGGGGGGGGGGGGGGGGAGAGCGCCCCGCTTGCTTGGTGGGAGGGTGGTCAGATCCCCCCCACCACCAAGAGGTGGGAGGATGATGAAGTCCCCTCACCCTGGCCGGTTGCCACATGCAACAGACCACTGGCTGGTCCTTGATGAGGGAGAGGACCAGCCATCCTCCCTCCCCCTCACGTCTGAGAAAGGCAAGGGAGGGAGGCAGGGGCCTCAACCAGGCGGGTGGCGCAACTGGGGCCACGGCCTTGCACACAGCGGGTGGGAGGACTCCAAACAGAGTCTTCTGCCCCATACAACGGCCCCATGCGGGCCATAAGGCCCTGCAACAGGCCAAAATGAGAAACAAGCGGCCCCTAGTGGGCCACAACACGGGCTGTGGCCCCAATGGGCCGCCAAGGCTGGAAGACCACAAAAAACACACTTTTACGGGCCAGCCTGTCTTGCCAAGTGTGTCCAAAATAAACCTTGGGCCCAGTAATGCCAAAATAAGGCCATCTGTCTAACGTGGCCCATGCATCATGATGGTCCCGTCAAAGCCCGTGTCCCAATGACTTGGAAAACGTGTTTTGGCGCCCAAATGCCCAAATGCCCAAAAACAATAACATCCACATAGGCCCAGGTGTCCCAAATGATGTCCAATGGGCTGTGGAGGCCCATTTGTGCATCCCATTTGGATTACACAATAATATGCACATTACCTGAGTGCATCCATCTTTTAACAGTTGAGTTCCTGGGGGATGTTTGCTTTGGTTGAGTGGAATTGCGGGAAAAGTGTTTCTGAGGGGCCATTTAAAAAGAGCAAGTGGGATGAAGTGATGAAGCAATAAAGCAGTGAAAGTTAGGATGTGATGGAAGGGGGGATGAAGTGATGAAGCAATGAAACAATGACAGGATGGATGTGATGAAAGAAATAAAGTGATGACAGTGATAAAGCAGGGTAAGAGTGATGAAGTGATGAAGCGCAATGAAGAAATGAGAGTGATCAAGTGATGAGGATAGCGATGAAGCAATGAGAGTGATGAAGTGATGAGGATAGCAATGAAGCAATGAGATTGATGAAGTGATGAGTATAGCAATGAAGCAATGAGAGTGATGAAGTGATGAGGTTATAAATGAAGCAATGAGATTGATGAAGTGATGAGGATAGAAATGAAGCAATGAGAGTGATGAAGTGTGCCAATAAGGTTGGAGGATGAAACCAGGGGTGATGATGTGGAATGACATGTGGTTGAGCTTTTGAAGGCCTTTTTATACTTTATTTGAAAAAACAAACTTATTTTCAGGTAACTTTGAAAAATCTGATGTGAAATAGGTGGGTTTTTTTGATTTTTAATGGCATTTTTGAAATGGCGGATTTGGGTTGGAAACCGCCATTAAAAAATGGCGGGTTTTCTTAACTTTGATATGCCCTAATGCTAAATATAACTGAATGTTTTTACTGAACCCTGAATATTGTAGATAAAGACAAAAATTTGAAAATTTCTGACCTTGAGATGTGTTCATTCTCAATGAGAAAGCAAAATTAACTCAAATGGTTTGAAAATAATCTTGAAAGCAAGGACTTTTCTTCAGGGTGAGTAATTAAGGGGATGGGGGTAATGGAAAAAATCCCTCCTTTTGAATCCCCAGTTGAAATCTTGGAAACTATAGCATTGCTTCCCGGTCTGAAAAAAATAAAAAAATTTAAAAGGAAAATCCAAATTTTATGGTCTAAACTCTTCATAATCATTTGAAGGGCACCAACTTTCAGATTAAAGCTATGAGGAGGAAATATGGGAGGAAACAATGTTTTGAGAAACCATTTTTGGTATATACCTTGAGTTTCATCTTCAAAAAATTAATTTCCATCATATTTCTTCACAGTTTTAAATTACATGGTCTGTTAGATAACCATTTTCAAGGTAGCAATGGTGCAAGGTTGGAAAAATATCCTTCATTAATCTATCTAAAGCTCAATTGTCACTATGACCATGAATTAACTGATTTTCCCAAAGAAAAAGTTTGTTTAAAACCCCTATATTATTCAGCAAATCTCCAAAATTTAGTAAGAAACTCTGTTAATCAGGTGAAAAACCTTTTAATCTCTCCAGAAAGAAGAATTAGCCAAAATTTTCTTAAAAATTTGAGGATATGTACCTCTTTGAACCACAGAGAAAACATTCCTCAATTATCTACCAAGGACCATAAAAATTCCTCCAGAAGGTGGGTTGGAATCAATAAGGTCTTGTAGTAGCCTTTCAACTACATGCATTCATCATTAGATCAAAATTTTACTTCTTTCTCTGAGGTGAGATTCTGAAGGCTGACAAAGTGATAGAGGAATTCCAGAAAACTTACTCATCCCAGAAAGTCAAAGATATTCCTCAGCTCCATCCATTTGTGTTTTCCAATGTTGATTGTGGTCAAGTACAACCTTGACCAACGCAGCCACTCTTCAATTTGTTTAAGAAATATTTAACCAAAAAATACCTGTTAGCTGACAAATCTCAACACCAAATGCGATAGAATCCACAACACTCTACAACTTCCTAACCCTTAAATTAATTTCATGATGAAAAATATGAGATAATCTTTATATTTCAAATATTAATTATTTGTTGAAAAAGATTTGTTTGAACATACAACCACCGCAGTGCAAAATTGAATAATCAGGATAAAAAAATGATGTAAAATTTGAATAATAATTCATGGCAGGAGCCTTTTCTTTCCAGGATTTTCATTCCATTCCTGGAACCAGCAAAATGCGCCCTAAGGATAAAAAAAATAGTGCAGAGGGTCATAAAATTTGCTCAGTTTACCACTCCTCCTCAAGGATCCATCTGAGGGCCCAATGGTGGAATCTCTATTTGTCAATTGCAAAGTATCATTCCTTTTGTGTAATTAAAATACATCATAAAAACTTTAATTTAATAATCAGAAAAAAAAGAGGAAATACCATAACTTCTAGCCATATTTCAGCTATTCAGTTTCCTTTTTCTAGGTTGGAAACTTTTTGATCCATCTTTTGTGAAGATGGATCCCTATGATGGTGAGAGGTATCATAGAGAAGGGCATTGGAAGGTGCTTGGTGTAGCAAATTAGGAACCAAAAATTAAGGAAGGTAGGAAATTCTTCTATTCTATCAAGTTGGGAAGTGACTCATTTTGTTACATGCAGTAAAATGTTATAAAATTATAAGTTGAAAAAAAATGAAGTGTGTTTATTTTTGGGTTTAGGGGGAAGTAAATCAAATCAAGGTGGGACAAAAGGGGGGTTATATAAATAATCAATGTTCCAAAAAAATCTTGAACTAAGTGAGGAATTTGTTTTGATTACATGTGTTTTCAATGTCCTCTGTTAAATTCCTTGTTACATGTATTATCCTTGGTTACATGTGTTTTACTCCTGGTTGCTTTCTTGCAGCCGGTATTGTCATCCCCTGGGCAAGGGGGTGATGAAATCCCCCCTGCCCTGACCGACCGCCTTGTTGCGGCCGGTTGCTGGCTGGTTCAACCCAGCCAGCCACCCCCTCCCCCTTGCAATGGCAACCAAGGGGAGGGGGAGGGAGCCGGGGCCGCTGGCCCTTGCTCCCGCGGCAGTGGCCACCGTTTGCCACCGGCCGGGCCTGCATGGTTCAATGCCGCACGGGATCCCTCGGCCCCCCCAACAGCCCCGCGCGGGCCAATCCAAGAGATACAAGTGGCCCCAAGCGGGCCGCAGCACGGGCAGCAGCACTGAGCGGGCTGCAACACAGGCGGCGGCCCCAATGGGCCGCCCCAAGCCCAAAAACTGAGGCAAACACACTTTGGTGGGCCAGCCCATCTGGCCAAGTATGTCCAAAATAAACCTTGGGCCCAATTATGCCCATACAAGCCCATCTGGCTGTATTTTCCCATATCCCCACCGGGCCCGTTAAGGCCCGTGTACCAATAGGCCTGTTTCACGCATTTTGAGGCCAGTTTCCCCAAATCCCTGACATCAACACACGCCCGTATGGTCTGTGTATGGGCCGCAGAGGCCTAAATGTGAATCCCATTAGGATTATACTTATACATAGCACACATGTAAGTGCATGCATATTTTAACACCCTGTACGTTGCCAGGGCTTGGGTCAAGAATTTAGCCTGGTTCTATATGTTGTTTGGCGCTACCCCTTCCAGGTAGCTTATTTTGTTGTGGCTGTGGCAAGTCAGAAGGTTTGGGGTTCCTGGAGGTAGGTTTTCTTCTTTTCTGACTGAAGTCGCCGGTTGGCATAAGCTCAGCCCCCTTGATCCCGGTAGCCATTTCAAAAAAAATATATATATTAAATTTTGATGGTTCTATTGCTTTTAGACAGAATGGAGTTACTGCCGCGATTCCTGGACACAAATCACAACTTACTTTGTGTGATAATGTCAGTTGCAGGCGCCACAATGCCTTCTGTTGGCGCTATGCTACCTTCTTGGATTTTGCTGCATTGGTTGGTACTAGCCTTGTCAGCTTGCTACTATGTACAGAGCAAAATTTCAATAGCAACACAAAACTATGAGAGAAAAAGAATATCTCAATTAAAAAAATAAGGGGTGAGAAATACATAAATATCATCACAGAAATGAATTTTTCACCCAAAATTAGGTAGCGTAACTCGCTGACCCCACCCTTGAATTCCAAGTCCTTACATTTTTAAAATAATTAAAAAGAAAAGTACTAAAAATTACAACACCAGTATGGCACTTTTTGGCCATTTTAATATTTCACACATGTTGTCACGTATAGGGTTTACACCTAAAATTAACTCAGAATTGAGGTGTTGTGTATATTTTAGGATTTACACGCAGAAATGTGTTATTTCACAATTCCCCCGCGCAGCCCGGCATCATTACATATCCCTACGTACTCGTAATGGCAGACCCTCGCGTACTAGAGACCCGCGCGCAGCTGATTCTGCCACGCATGCAAGGAATGCTACCCCGTGTTATCTGTACTAACGGATCCCCGCTTCTGGATCCGTCGTGACTAATCTGACAACCAGGTACTGCTCAAAAGAGCTACAACCTAGTTAGAGTTTCCTGGTATATGTAACAAACTGACGTATGCATTACAAATGATCTAAAAAGAAAGACCACAAAACACTACAAGGAGTGTTCATAAAAATTATTGAAAATTGACTACATGATCAGCAGATGATGGTAAAACAGGAAACATCCACACTTGCCCGCTTTAAAGCAATATCAATAGTAAAAATGAAGGATGAGTACAGAATGATCAAATTTATGCCATAACAGATTAACAGATCCTATGGCTAAAATCGTACAGAAACCCAGCAGATCTAAGGACAGCTGATTGACAGCACAAAGTGGACGTGCTAATCTTTCCCTGACTGGCTTGCCAGCCTCACCCCACAAGCAGAACCCTCTCTACGTGCCCTGAGAAGATCAAAATCACCCCAAAAGGTATTTATACAGACCTCTTTGGATCCAATCAGTTAATCAGTTACCAGGAATTATTTATTATCAATCAGACACCGTGTAATTGTTGATCAAGTGATTATATGAAGATAAGCAAGTGATTTATTACTTAGTCTGTAGTAGTATTATTTACCCTTATTAACCAATCAACCATTGAAGTTTAGTCAAGCAATCTACCCCATCTGCTATGAAACCCTTCCAATTATTCCAGGATTCTCGTGGTAAAGTGCTCAGAGTGAGTGTTACCCTTCCTGTCTTGGCTATATGTGCTGTTAAGCCCAGCCATTAGTGGAATAAGTCCTTTCTAAGGCACCAATCTTTATTCCAAGGTTCTTAAACTGCCTAAGGAGGCCCCTTGAAGAGAGGTTGCTAGTCTGTAAAGATCCCCAGTAGTATAATACTGTGGCCCCTTGTTTATATTATATTGAAAACTATTTATTACCAAACCAATTAAAACTTGCAACTGCTCTCATTATATCATTTATTTGAGCTTCTAAGTGTTTATTATCAGAATAATAATTATTATTATCATTCCAGCATTTTTATCACTCTCTGTAGCTAAAGGACTGCATGGTTCCTGGTATCAGAGAGCTGACAAGGCTCCAACACAAAAATCCTTTCCCATCCTCAATTGACAGGAAGAAATTATTTGATAGAGAGTTTTTTTGACACTGCCATGGGGATTAGATGTTAGAACGCAGAATTTATTAAATTTTTTGATCAAATATACTTACTTGTCTGTGTATAAACTGAGAAATGGAAAAAGCCGGTTGACTCAGTGCTATCCTTTCTATTCTGTTGGGGTTTTGGAAACTAATATGAAAAATCTTTCCATTCATTATTACTGGTTTGGGTTTCCTTATTTGCTGGCCAGTCAATGATAGCTGGTTCTTGGAAACCAATCTTAGTACTGGCTTTAGGATATCTCAATGACTTATTGGATAGTGTTTCCAATATTATTTCAATCCATTTGCTGAGGTAGAGGATTGTTGGAAACAATTGTCTGTCAAGCCACAAGTATGCACCATAAAAAAATATATATCATGGAAGCCTTGGAATGTAATTTCATTGCTGGATAGAAATTCATTACTCATGGTAAACAATACTATCAGTTTCAAATTAAATAATGTTTTTAGTTTTATTTTCTACCACTACCCATGTTGAACTTCTGGATAAATAAAATCAAATTCACCATATAAATGCCCATGGGTGAAAGCCTGATCTTAAATATAAAGACCAATATTTCAAATTTTCTGAACTTGTGATTTTTTGGTTCTGAGGAGATTTTTTTTGGGAAAAATGATGAATTGAAAAAATCTTTTTTGTAAAAATTTTGAGTTTAATGATCAGAAGAACCATGGCTTGAGTCAATATTAATTATATTGTATTCCTCATTCCCAAGCTGTGAATTCAGCAGTAATTAATTCATCCTGTATTCTTAGGTATTATTGCAACCTAGAATAACACAATAAATCAGGTAAATGGTATCAAGATGGTGGCTTTGTAAGTTTGATAATAAAATATTGATCAATATTTCTAAAGTATGATCTTCATTATTTTCATGAATAACAATTTCTTCAAGCAAGATTGTTTTATTTGAATCTTGTATAATATTGAGGCCATCCCCAAAATCAAGTAAAAAGAAACCGATTATCAGTATCACCTGCAGCAAAAATATTTTGATTGAGGGGGAAAAATTGAAAATAAATCCATCATGCAGAATTACCCAAACACTTATCAAATATTTGAGGATGTTTAACCTTTTTATAAACAGGTAGATTATGCCTCATATCACCACCAAGAATGCTTCATTTTCCTCAAAAATTTAAATCAGAACACATTAGATCTTGAAGTAGTAATTCAAAAAAAATCCCAAGCATGCCTATGAGTCATAGTTGTGTCATTTCACCCACCAGGATAATCAATATATAATGAAGAGGAATGAAAAGAATTTCATGCATTGAATACAAGGTCAAATATATGCATCTATCTGTTATCAAGAAAATGAATTTTTTGAAAATCTGATTCATTAATGGCAAACTTTCTTTCTCCTTCAAGAAACAATTTCCTTTTTATTCTTGTTACCTCTGCTGTTTGATCAAAGGTTGGAAAATTATAAAAACATTTCCCAATTTTTGCTTAATTGTTTTGAAATATAATTTTTTTGGTTGATGTGAATATTTCATTTCTGAGGAACCTTTGATCTGTGATCCCTGAATGAATTAAAGCTTCAACCATGAAATTGATGCAGGAATTCCATATTAAAAGAGGTTTTTGCTGGCTGAAAAAGGGAAAATATGATTCCAAAAAACATTCTTACTTCAGAATCATTCATAAAAAATCTAAGAAAGCACCTTTCTGAATCTGCAGGCTTCAAAGTATCAATTTTCTCAATTCAATAACCAATCTGACAGTTCCTGCATTCTTTTCTGAGTTGATGGAATTTGAATTATCATGGAAAGTCCGATTATTTCATTGTAATTGCAAAAAAATCAATTGCAATTAGTTTGAAATATTTTGTAAGAGTATTTTTTATTGTGTTTGCCTTTGATAAACTTCATCCAGGGCTTTAACTGGTCCCAAAAAAAATTTTTTTGGCCAGGAAGATAAAACATAAATTGAAATAGTTCTTAAATATTGTGTAAGATTATTTGTTTACTCACGTTTTACTTTGATTAAATTCATGCAGGTCTTAATCTTTCACAAAAAAAATGCTGTTTTCCAGGAAGATGAATATCCAGCCTTAAAGCTGAATGTGAAATATCAAAAAAATTGAATGAAAGATCTCTCCAACATGTCCCTGAAGGTGCTAACCAACTTGAATCCCTTAAATAGTCTATCTAATAAAAATCTGCACCAAAAACAACATTAAAAATTCCATAGACCTTATGAATGTTTTTTTAAAGGTATTCAAAAGCCAAGATACTTAGACATATCTCCACAAATATGTGGCATTGGTACTACGCAAAAAGTTTCAGACTGTTTCAAAAAAAAAAATTGTTGGCCAGGAAGATGAATATCTAGCCTTAAAACCAAAGGTGAAATATAAAAAAATTTGAATGAAAAATCTCTCCAACTTGCCCCTGTAAGAAGCTACCCATCTTGAATCCCCAAAATAGTCTATTTAATCCAAATATGCAAGAACACCAACTTTAAAAAAGATCATGAATGTATTTGTAGAGATATTCAAAAGCCAAGATAATTGCACATATCTCCACATTTATGTGGCATTGGTACTTTTCCAAAATTTCAGATTTTAAGGCACCCCACAGGAATTATCAATTTCAAATTTTTGATGATTTCTCTTCAGTGAAATGGTAGGTTCAATCTGGGGTCTTCTATATTTGGCATTACGTTTTTACTGAAGATTGTTTCAGGACAAAAGGCTTTTTGACATTTATTCTTCCATCTGCCATCAACCATTCAAGGTGCTTCCATGTTCAAAATATGACATGGCCCATAAAGTACATGTGTATTAACTTCTTGAAAAAGGTTTGGACCTGTGTGCAGGAGCTGATCAGGTATCTCTGCATAAAAAATCATGCCAATTTCTTCTGATTTTCTTGGTTGGTGATCATGGTTAAGAGTTACCAAGATGTGAGCATGAGGCAGAAACCTCTTCTAGAATTCTATAAAATGATTTCTTACCTTTTTTAATCCAGATATTGCATCAATGGGTTTTGATGTGCAAACCTGTTTCACTATATCTGGATATTTTATGGAACAGGTTGGTTATTTAACTGATGAGATTGATGATGGGTCCACTACTGAGAATGTGTGGACCTGTGATTCTGCATCAAAGAATTATGTCTTCTATTTCAAAAATGGTTGGAAACACAAAAGTTTATTTTTTGGGGAGATGGTTATCAATCTGTAACCCAGTTCTCAGATTGAATTGAGAAATACTTGGTGATTAAGTTTACCATGATTATATGTGGTTGGATTTCTCAAGTAATGGTAATGAAAATTGGCATGAACTGCATGAGTATGTTTACTATATCTGGATGTTTTATGGAACAGGTTGGAGAGTTAACTGATGAGATTGATGATGGGTCCACTACTGAGAATTTGTGGACCTGTGATTCTGTATCAAATAATTATGTCTTCTATTTTTAACATGGTTGGAAACACAATAGTTTATTTTTTGTTGGGGATGGTTATCAATCTGTAACCCTGTTCTCAGATTGAATTGAGAGATACTTGGTGATTAAGTTTACAATGATTATATGTGGTTGGATTTCTCCAGTAATGGTAATGAAAATGGTCATGAACTTCATGAGGATGTAGGTGGTATGATTATTTTTGAACCACCATGAAAGGAACTGAGGAGGCTCTTCAATGCAGATTTGGAAAGTGAATCATGGTTGTGTTATACAGGGGAATCAAGGATAGCTTTTTGTGTGGAAAAATGAGGAAATGCAATAGCAGGTGGTATTTATGTAGAAGAACTTACACCCAGCCTCCTTGATGTTAGACTGAAGGTGATCTCCACAGTTACAAACCCATGTCACACTGTTGTATTTCATTTCTTGCAGCTCCTTGATGTTAAAATGAAGGTTTTCTCCACACTGAAGGTATTATAGGTATGTAAATACACTGGTTTGTAAAATACTTGGGCTAAAAAAAGCAGACACAAACCTGATGTCATATAAGTACATGCAGATATATGTCACATGAAGTTGTGTGATACATTTACTGGGAAAAAAAAATTGTGTTGAAATATTCACTCTGACTGTCACTACCACCAGCTCTTCATTGAATTCTGTCTACTCCATTCAACATTAATTCAATGTCACATGGATGTCACAGCCTAAGCTCTATTGTCTATTCACCTCACATTCTATTCTCCATCCTCCTCAGCACAAGTTTATGGTCACTCTTGCCGCTGACCTTCCTGTCTTTCCACTCCAAACTCTCCTTCTCTCCTATACTAATAATTTAACACTATCACCACTCTTCTACAACCATCCTCCATCCAACTCCGTCAAGTCTCAATCAGCTGCTTCCCTTAATTTTCACTGTCTAAAGTCCATTCAGAAGATTCTCCTTGCTGATTCTTCAAATATCCAATCCTAACTTGCTTTCATCTGGTGAGAATTTGACCAAGAAACCCTAAGACCAACCCAATAATCATACTCTTTGCCTTAGTCTTGTCACTTGTCCTAGCTACTTGTCATCCTTCTTCCAGTGTTCTTTTCTCCTTCATCTTGTTGGTGTTTCACCATCTGTTTGCAGTATGAATTGCTTCTTCCTTTCTTTTCTGCCCTTGGTCCTTCCTCTCTTAACGGTCACGTTGTTGTCTCTCATGTCTTAGACTGGTTTTTATTTCTGAAATTATACTTCAAATATCCTAAATTTTTCTCACAATTAAAATTCAAAAGGCGCCATATCTCTTCACAAAAGCCAGCCATCACTACTTCCAAGATGGACAACATCAATCCAAAAATCTTAAAAACAACTATTGATGCCGTTCCCCTAAAAACTGACAAAAACTTCACCACTTGGAGAACAAGAATGAACACTCTACTCAAATTAGCCAAAGTTAAGAAAATGATGTCCTTACACAACTATACTCTTGACCCTGAAGACAAAACTATGCTGGTCTCAATTGTAATATCAAAACTATCTCCCTCAGCTCATACCACCATTGTCAATCCTAACCATAAGGAGGAAACTAAAGCTCTCTGGAGAGACATTCTCAATCACTTTGTTTCATCTCAACCAGCTAATAAAGCTAGAATCTACAGCTTATTCAAAAATATTGTCCTAATGAAAGCAACATTCAACCCTTCATACTGGAAATAAAAACCGGAATCAATCAAATACAGAAGATTGGGATTCTTTTGCATCAGGAGGTGCTGGCATAAATGATACTTAGAAAAATCCCCAAATACTTCAAGGTGATTAAGCAACAAGTAACTCATTCAAAGTTCTCTTCTGAGATCACTCCCAATGCAGTCGTTGATCACTTGAGAATTCACCTAAATGAATAACGCTTCAATCCCCCCACTGAAAATGGTGGTTCTACAATTGGTGGAGTCACTTCAGTATTCACAGATCCCTTGGTTAAATGCAAGGCAAAGAAACACAACACCCTAGCTAACCATCCTGAGCACAGATTCTGGATTTTTTATCCACATCTGCGTCTGAAAAGTAATCCTTGGTCCCAAGCCTATTTCAGCACACCTTTGTGCTTCCATTCTGACACCATGCTCTTTATCCTTGATTCCAGCTTTTCAAATCATATGAATCCTGAATCATTTCTCTTTGTGAACCTAGAAGGATAAAAACAAGGAGGTCTAATAAATACAAGCTCTATACTTGGATCATCAAAAATCAAAGGTGAAGGATCTCTCAGGATGAATTAAAACAGTGGCACTCTCAATCTGAAAATGGTTCTTTACTTTCCTAATCCCACCATCAATGTTTTTTCACTCCTCAAACTGCTACTGGATGGTTTCAAGGTTGATTTTGGCCTCAGCTCCATCTCCTTTTATCTCAATAACCAGCTTTCAATGAAAGGTTTTTACCAGAATAAAATACAATGTTTTAAATTGTCTCAATCCACTCACAATTCTTTTCTGTCTTCTTCCAATTATCTTCATAAGTCTTTGGGTTACGTAAGCTACCACAGATTAAGGAATAAGCCAAGCATGCCTAGAAAGAAGGCCTCATATTGCCAGTCTTTCACGCTATCAAAGATTTCTAAGGCTTCATTCAAGACAAGAAAATCATCTGCTGAAAAACAATTCTAAGAGATACATCTAGACACCATTGGACCTCATCCTAATTCCAGATTTGGTCACAAGTTGATCCTCACATTAGTAGATTTGTTTACCCAATACTGTCAAGCTATACCCATATCCAGAAAGCATTCCACTGGACCTACTCTAGTTGAGTTGCTAAATATGGAGGCAAAACAGTTTGGATACCATCCTCTTATCCTACAATTGGACTGAGGAATGGAATTTAAGAATTCATCAATGGAGAAATTCTGTAGAACGAATCTCATTGGACATACATTTTCGGATTTTTACACACCTCAGCAGAAAAGAATTGCAGAAAAATCCAACCAAACCATCCTAGAATCCCTCAGCACCATCCTGATTAAATTAAACCTACCTAGGAATCTTTGGAATGAATTTTTTCCAGCAGTTACTCTCACAATCAACCAAATTCATTCTCATAAAAGCAAAGAATTGCCCTACAAATTATTTAAAAATCATTCTCTTCCTGTCCTACTTTAAGCCACATTGGAAACCCAGTGTCTTACCTACTAACTCCAACAGAAACAGGCTCTAATTACATCCACCAGGTGGACTAGGAAACCTAATTTGCTACTCTCCAGAACTAAAATTAGATTGCATTCTCAAATTTTCAAAAAAAAAGTAGACACAAAACATGTTCAATTTTCAAATTACAAGGCCAGAACAATTGAAATCAAATCCACCTCTGACAAATGGTTTCATGATCAATTAAAGAGCAAAGAAGATCTCAACTACAAATCCACTGTGGAAAGAGATTGTGTGTTTGGTAAAATTATCTGCAACAATATAAAATTATCCACAACAATATAAAATTATTGGCAACAATATAAAATTTTCCGCAACAATATAAAATTATCCACAACAATCTCACTCCAAGTTCCAAAAAGCCCACTAGCCCTTGGGTCACACTCCTGTATCTCCACAATTCCTAATTGAAATCCACTTCCGCACCCAAGCTGGAAACCACTAAAGCTAACTTGCGATGAAATAATAGTATATAAACAAGACGGATTCCCCAACAAGCTCTGCACTTGAACTATTTCTCTAAATATGAACTCCAAGAACTCTAGATGGTAATTACACTCCAAAGTAACAGAAGAAAAGAATCTAGCCATAATTTTTGATGAAATGTTTCCCCCCCTTTTTTCTATACTCCAATAATCTGATAATAATTAATAATGTGATAATCTCCCCCCTTCTCCAATAAAAGAAAAGATTCATAATATATAAAACAAATAAAAAAAATAATAAAAACCACAAATGAAAGACCCCTATTGTCTCCATGCATTCTGCACTGACCCTCCTTGGATACTCCAAAAAGGAACATAAAATTCCAATGAGAGACTCCTTTTGTCTCCCTGAATTCTGCCATGACCCTCCTTAGCTACTCAAAAAAGGAACCTAAACTGCTAATGAAAGGCCCCTTTTCCCACTGCCTCCATGCATTCTGCATTGATCCTCCTCACTAATAGTTGGACCCTTATCCAATCCAATGATTTTCAGTAGATTTGATGATCCTGTTGCAGATTCCCCTTAACAGTTGAGTCGCGCCAATGCATAACTAATGACAGATCCTCCTGAATCTTCCCTAGCAGATCACTCCCAATCCCGCATGCGGCATAACTACAAATTACCAACAACCCGCATGCTGCCTCCTCAACTTTAGCATTAATTTCCCCACAGGTCCGCAATCTCAGTGCATACCCAATTCTTGGCGTAATCCATAATAATTAGCTTTGAGCACTTGCTTCCACATTAGTAAAACCAAAGCTGCAGAGGGAAAGTCATGTTTGACCACGCTCAATGTCCACAAAAGGCAAAAACTCTGGCCCATTCTTGTCATTGTGCCCCCAAAAAGTGCGCGCCGCACCAATGCTGAGCTCTTAGCTAATGCACTCAGGAATAGACAGTCCGCCAACGCGCTTCTCTGAGCCTATTGTGCTGCTGAATTCTAACCACAGCTGAGCCTCGCCAAGTCAAATGTCCAGTGCTGAGCCTACTTGCCTCTGTGTCTATAAATAACCACCACATCCGCCCACAACTTGAATTATGTCCCCAGGATCCTCACACTCCACAATACCAGATAATCTGCTAAACCCCTCAACCCCCAACTTCTAGTCACACTTCAAACCTCTCAAAAGAATGAAAAAAATCCCCCATAATGGAAATGTGTGATTATTGCGCAAAAATGCGGAGGATGTGCGACCAAACCGCTAGTGGCCCAGCCTGCAAAGCCTTCCATCTAGGCCACCGCAGGTTTTTTTTGTTGCTTTGATCCCTGAATCCTTGCGGACTTCTCCTCTGCCCTTTCCCCACCCTAAACGTTGCGGCTGGGGACCAATGGCCAAATTTTTCATTGAAAATAACAAACACATTGAGACCAAAAACTGGAATCCTGAGCCTGACCGCGCTGCCTCCTTGTCCCCTGAATCAGAGGCCATGGACCACGTTTTCCCCCTCCTTGACGCGCTGACTACACCACTGCCGCCACCTGGGGAGATGCCACCCAAGCCTGGGGCCAATGCAACAACCTAAATGTTGGACTTGGCCAGGTACCACAAGGGCCCAACACAGCTCCCATCTTTGTTCAAGTGGCTATTCCTCCAACAACCCCGCCGGCCGTGAACAATGTCCCCCTCTTCCTTCAACCATCATTCACTCCAACCATGTCTCCCCCAACCACAACACCTCCTGGGGAGGTTGAATCCCTGCACTCAGTCATTGTGATCGGCTCCAATTTTCAACCTGTAACCCATGAGTTTTTTTTCCTGACCCCTCCATATCTTCAAACAGCTCCCGCGCCTCTTTTTGACACTGTTTCCTCCATTGCCAGTCCAAAGAGCTCCGCATTGCTTGTCTTGAATCCAGACCCCGTCACCTCAACTCTCCTTTGACTCCTCCAACTCCCACCCTTCTAGATTAACCCAATTCTGCCTGGTCTCTATTTATCACGCAGCCATTAAAGGCAACAACAAAGAAGGTGGCTGAGGAATTGAGGAAGCCAAAATCAACCAGTACCTCCAAAAATTGGATGAGCAAATACTGGCTGTCCTCCAATGTTCCATTGGGATCCCAGCTGCAGAGCGTCACAAGCTCCTCTTCAAGAATCATTGTGCCAGTGGTGAGCTTTGACGGAGGCTCGGCCGCGCCATCTTCCTTCCTTAGATTTCTCCCTTTCTTAATTTATTGCTGCGTACCCTAACTCTTGTATATAGCTCTTGAAATAAATATGATGCCTGGCCCACCCCAGAAAGGAATCCTCTTGATTCCACGCACAATACTAAAAAATGAGACACAAAAATAAACTCCTCAACCCCTAGTGATAAGCCCTCCTTATCTGAGAACAATAAAAAGAAAATTAGGCACCTCAGAAAAAGAATAACTCTGGAACCAAAACTCCCTAAGACTAAGGGACCTGGACCACCCCAGGAAAAGTCCACTAAGAATAGAACTTCCACGCTGCTCCAGTGATCTGAGCTTCCCACTCCATAGGAATCTTTTACAAAAGACCCAATCATACTTCAGACCCCACAAAAAAAAAGAGACACAAAGAGACTCCAAACTCTGAAAATACATATCACCTAAGGGACCTGGACCACCCCCAAAAATGCCTCTAAGACTAGACCTTCCACGCTGCTACAGTGATCTGAGCTTCCCCATCCTCCCAAAACTCAAATGTTGACCCCAAAATTGATCCCTCCAAGGAATACTCCTCCAATGAATCCTTCTCATCTGCCGCCGGCTTGCTTATGTTGACCATCTCTTCATTTTCATCCCCTGAACCCACTGTTTCATAAAAATAAGTAGTGCCCCGCACGTGGAACTTCTTCAAGTGAGTGGCCGCCACCTTCTTCTTTAGCAGAGTGCCATCCAATTCCTCCAACTGATAACTCCCACCCAGAAACAAACTAACAACTCAATAAGGACCATTCCAGCAATCCGCAAAAAGCTTACCCCACTGCGTCTCCAAGCTCCAATTTTAAAGCAGAACCATGTTGTCTCTCCACAAAGGGTCCCACAAGCAATTGGCACAACGCTTGTCCAAGTACCAGACCAACTTAGCCCAACTGTCACAAAGCCTATTTGCCGCCCTTGCCACCATCTCCTTTTGCCACAAAAGATGCTCTGCCTGCGCCACAACTTGATCCTCCATGTTCTTAACCTTCCACCAGTTGATAGCAAGGTAAGTCAAGTTTTTGATATCTACCAGAAGCACCCGCTGCCGCCCATGCAAGAGATTGTAAGGCAAATAACCCATCCCCTGCTTGACCAATATCCAATACACAAACAGCACAACTGGCAATGTTTCCTGCCACTTCTTCCCATTACTTCCAAAGCTCTTGACCATTGCTTCCTTGATTGGCTGATGATCCCTCTCCCTCTGGATAATATTCCATAACTTTCCCAAACTTTCCGCTGCAAGAATCAACCAGCCTCCAAAGATCACCCCAAAAAATCTTTGCCGCCATCCAGTGTGATGAAAAAACCCAAAACAACCAAACCAATCCTCCTAAAAAAACAGCCACACATTCTCCCCTGACAGCTTAACCAAATGAAGGTGCCTCCATCCACCCCAAAAAGTTGTACCAAGCCAACAGCAAATACAGGAACTTTCCTGCCTTGATATGGACTACTTCAAATGAGACCCTACCAAAAAGAGCCTCCTCACCCATTGGAATACCCACCTCCCTTGGTAATCTGGTACTCCGCCACTTAAAAGCTTTGAAACTCCACACCCAATTTTGCACCGTTTGCCCCATAACCAGCCACCAGAACCTGTTCTTAACTATTCTCCGCGTCTCTGCCTCTCCCCAATGGCCTAAGTCATGGTGAAGACTCTGCATCAAATCCTCCTGATCCTCCAGCCTTGTGACCACAACCAAGGGTATTGGAAGTGCCCGTTTCCACAACTGCCTGTCCTGGCAAAAGAAAAGCAAAACCTTCTGCCAAACCAATCAAACCTCCATTGCTGAAAAATCTTCAGGGAAAAAAAGCGTCCAAAGATACTTGTCCAATGCCTGAAGCCTTCTGCACTGTTTTAGGGCAAGTTTCCCAATCTTCGCAGCCATTGCTACCACCTTCAGAGGCTCTTTCTCCACGTCCAAATCTCTTTCTTACGCGCGCTGGACCTCCAGATACCAAGACAAGGCATCAGGCATTGTAAAGGTTCCTGACCATGAAATGGAAAAAATGTAAGTATGCAATGCACCGTGTCATAGGAGCATTAGGCAAGGTTGGGGAATTAATCATCCTAGCAAGTGCTTCTACATCCACCAGGAGTTCAAAAGACACCTCCCACAGCACATGCTGTAATCTCCACACAATCCTTGTCACCCCACACAACTCCAACTTGGGCTGCAAGTACCAAGATTCTACCTCCAAAAAGGTTACCAACTCATAGAGTACTGGCCTGTCTTTCCCTCCATCTTCTGGGGTCAGCAAACCTCCCGCACCAAACTTTCTCAAGTCCACCGCTAGGCAGATCCCTTTTTTTTTGTATTCAAGGTCCTTCAACAGTATTTGTTGTCCAAAAATATCCTTCAGCTCCCAGAATGCGCAATTGCATTCCTCCGTCCACACCCACTCAGCCTCCTTCTTAATCAGTTTTTGCAATGGGTTAGCTATCTCCGCAAAACGCTCAATGGAGATCCAAACCCATCCACATAGACCTAATAACTGGAAAACATGAGTAGCATTCCGCCAAGTAGGCCATTCCAAAAATTTGTTAACTTTGGCCTTAGTGATTTTCCTCCATTTTGTGGAAACCTTGTGACCAAAAACTTCTATGGCCGGAACACACATCAAAAACTTTATAGGAGAAACGGTCAAACCCGCTTCCTCAATTTGGAACAGGATTTTCTCCAAAGTCTTCCCATACTCCCAGAAAAACTGCCTGATTCCCAAATTTCCCGCAATAGTTTCTCCACCCTAATTGTTCTGTGGACCCTTGATACCCGCATCATCTTTGAATATATGCAATTTTTCCAGAACCTCATCCTGAAAAATCCACATCATCTGCCCCTGGTAAACCCCTAAAGAAGTAGTTGCCCCGTGTAGAAGCAGCGTTAACTGATGTTTCCCCAACTTCTTTTCAAACGCCATTGTTGGACGGAACTCTGGATGTAGCTCCCACTGATTGTACCCCCCCATGACATCTACTAACCCGTAGCAGACTCTTGTGGTCATATTCTCCAGAAACTCCTCCACCTTCAGAGGAAATCCAGAATCTCTGATTGTGAAAAAGTTTAACCTCTGCAGGTTGTGGAAAATCTGCAGACTATTCCCATCCTGCTTTAGGTTGGCAAAAATGGTACTAGAATAACTAGAAAAAAAAGACTTTTACAGACCCGTCTTCAAACACTCCTGCACTAACCCCGTAAACTGATCCCTAACTGCTACTGGAATAGAAACGGGTTTGATCTTTCAAGGGTTGTGGGGCCCTGTAGGTATCCGTTAGGGGTCCACAATATCCTGCCTGAGTAACCCCTGCTCCTCTGGACAAAAGTAAAGCGCCTTCCTCCGCATGAAAATCACCGCCTTGAGTAATTGTACTTACTCCTCTTGCAACCACCCCTCTGGCCCAAATTTGAGTTCTGCAATCTGCTCCTCCATTGTAGAGACTCCTGTGGGATTATATAAATAAAGTAGAAAATAGCTTGCTGGCAGTCCTTGAAGGGGAATTTAGTATTGCTTCTACTCCTTTGGAGTAATAGTATATACTAAGAGTGGTTTTGAATTGCCTGCCCTTCTAGTACTATAGTAAGTCTGCACAATAATTTATTTAAATTAATGGCTGGTTTCTTTGAGACTTAAAATAGGTCTCAGATCAGACCTAGGTTAGTTATTAATTGTTATTGGTAGGGTTTGTTGAAGAATAGACCAGATGTATTGGATTATTGGTTAATTATTGATCAGATATATGTGATCTTAACCAGTATCCCAATATCAAAGAGTTCAAGGGTTTTATCAAAGGGATGGTTCAGGAGAGGACCCAAGGATGGGTTTACCCACAGGGGGCTGGGTAGAGGAAAGGTTGGTAGTTTCTTTTTGTTGTGCTCTCTTTCTTTGTAAGGGTTATTTATTAATTAATGGGTGGATTTTCTTTAATCTGGTGCTGAATATTTAGGTCACAGAAGAACCCTTATTCAAGCACCTGTTGGGTGGTTTAACTGGTTAAATATGGTTAATAAATTGGTTTCTGATTTCCTGTTTCTTTATAATTGGTTCACTACTAATATGTATCTGGGTAGGTACCACAGATGGATGGGTTGATGGGGTGGATGGATAGATGATCAGATGGGTGGTTATGATACAACTTGGATAGGGCAGAGAGGCCCTCCTTAAATAGAAAATTCCTGCCCCCAGGGGTGCTCAAGCCCTCCCCTGAGGTTTCTCCCTGTTCTGGTGAGGAACATTGAGATACAGTTACATGAGGCATTTCTTCTGGTTGGAAAAATGTTATACAGTTACATGAGGCATTTCTGCTGGTTGGAAAAAGCTTGTACAGGGGTTTCCTGCATGCACAGCCTTTCATAAATTGCTGTGTAGTGCTGATAAGATGTATTGCTGTGCTGTACTGGTAGTTTGTTCAGTGCTACTTGATTCTACCTACATGTATTGCTGTGCAATACTGGTGGTTTGTTTGCTTCTTCTTAAGTCTGGTCCCACTTCCTCCTGCATATATTTCTCCTGTATAACTTCTGCACAGCCTCCTGTATTTATTGCTCTTGTATTTTCTTCTGCACAGCCTCCTGTATTTATTGGTCTTGTATCTGCTCCTACACAGCCTCCTGTATTTATTGTTCTTGTATTTGCTTCTGCACAGCCTCTTGTATGTATGCTTGCATGTTTGTTTGGTTTTGGTTGAGACTGGTTTGACTTCCTCCTGCATATATTGTTCCTGTATGCCTCTGCACAGCCTCTGGTTTGTGTATTTGCTGATGGGGTGACTGGATCTGGTCTGCTTGCACTGCCCCTGGATCTGTATTGCTGTATGGTGATGAGGTGACTGGATCTGACTGATTGCACTGCCTCCTGGATCTGTATTGCTGTATTCTTATCTGTACTGGTTTTCGTGTGGTCCTGGTCTTGAGGATAAGCTGCCACTGGTATGTACTTGAGGGTTTACTAGGTATGCCTTATGTCTTCCACAGAGATGTGACACCTGGGTGGGTATGAGTTTGCCACAGTTGAAGGTTTCTTGGGCTGTATCTTCTAATCCATGAGAGATAGAGGGGTATGTTGGCTGAGTGACTATGGGTTATTTTCAATGTAGAATCCATTTCTGAGGTTAATTTGAGGGTTTGAGCTGTTGTTACACTAGAAAAGTGAGTCTGATGGCTATAGGACAGGTTTGGACTACCACATCCTCCCCAGACTTAATGCTGTCCACAGCATTCCTGTCCATAGACATCAGACTCCCCATCCTATCTTTCTTCTTCTTCTTCTTCTTTTTTTTCTTTTTCTTCTTCTTCTTGGTATTGATCTTGAGAGACATAAATAAAAAAACTAATAATCACATATAGAATAAAAACAAAGGTCCTGAGAATCCTAGTGATCCAGTTGGTCCTGTTGAAATCTTGATTGTTTTATCTCTAAATCTTCTCCTCTTAATTATTTCTTGATTGTATCCATGTAGCAAGTAAAGGTATAATTAAATCCTTTCCATTCTTCTTGGTTGTTGAATTATAGTAGGGTTCTTCTGCATCAAGACAGGTTTTGGCATTTTCCTCTGTTCCTATGATTTGACTTTGAATCTTCTTTCCCCTTCTCCATATCCTATTGTACCTCATGGCCAAAGCAAGATTCCCCTCTCATCACCTCTTTTCTAAATTTCAATCTTCTTTCCCCTTCTCCATATCCTATGGTACCTCATGGCCAAAGAAAGATTTTCCTCATTTTATTCCCCCTTTTTCCTTTCTTTCTGAATCTTTTATCTAGTTTCAGGCCTTGACACCCTGTTTGCATCTATTCAAACCTGATAGATAGCTTTTTCCTTTGAAACCTGCTGTAATTCCTTCAATCAGACAGTTCTAGCCAAAGATTAATTGATCCCTTTTTCCTTGATACCTTGACACATCTTAAAGTCCTTAGTTGGATCCAATCTTGAGTTAAAGCCAATCTTGATGTCTTCAGGACCTTCCTTCTTCCTAGTATTCCATGTTTCCTTGGTTTTTAATTGAGATCTTCATTTGATATATATATTTTTAAAATAAATGGTTGATAGGCAATTCTGGGTCTTACCAGGACCAAGATGATTTCTTTTTACCTAGTTTTTTATTTATTTATTTATTTATTTACTCATTTCTTTTATTCCTTTTATCTTAATTTTGCCTTTGTGTGTAGGCAGTTTCATGTCTTACCAAGGACCAAATGATGGTTTCTTTTTTTTTTTCTTTCTGTCCCTCTTCTTTATGTTTTTTTTTATGTGGGTGATCTTATTTATTTATTTTTTATTTTATTTTATTTTATTATTTTTTATTTTCATTATTCGAGAGGAAGAAATGGTTGTATTCTGCAGTTTAAGGTCTTACAGGGGACCGTCGAGGTGTTTGCTGTTGAATTGTGCCCAGGCACGGTGTGCAAGATTCAGTTGCAGGAGGGATTTTTTTTGGTGCGAGGTGTGGAAGGGCGCGCGAGGTGCGCGGCAGGTCTTGTTCAAAGGCGGGGCGCGCGATAGTTGTCAAAACGAAGCGGGCATTGCGCGCGAGGTTGTCGCACAAGGACGGGGCGCGAAGTAGTCGTTCTGGACTCAATCTTGTTTGTCAATTGCCGCGGCTCTGATCAATGTCAATCTTTGCGGCGGTCAACCTCCCAATATGGATTGAATCGAATACAGCCTTCCGGGTTGTAATTAATCGGTAAGCCGCACCTATTTTCTTCTGTCTCTGTATTTACTATCTATTCTTTTCTTATTATTTATTAATATTATTCTTATTTATTTGACCGGGGTTTAGCCGGTTGTTGAGTCGAGTACCTCTACGCTCTGGTACAATCGCGCATAGCTGGCGAAGACCATCCGGGCGATCCGATCAGATGCAAGATCAAAATTCTCCTTGGCAACTGGGGTCGTCGCGAGCGGTGCGATGGAGGCAATGCAGGGCAGCAAGTGATTGTGAGTACTGTTTGGTTTCACATTCAATTTTTTTTACAGCTTTAATTTATCTAATCTTATTCATTATTTCTTCTTTTTCCTTCCTAAACAATGCAGGCTTGGCAGCAATAAGGCCGCGCAAATTGCAAGATTGGTCGGTTGATCTTCAATGGAATTAGTCATTCCGATCGACCAACCACCTGGATCATTGAAATTTTACTAGGCGACCGGGGTCATCAAGGGCGGTGTATGGAATTATTTGATTGTAAGATTTGTTTGGTCCAATCTTCTTTTTTTTACAGTTTCAATGTATCTGGTTGTATTTATTAATCTTCTTCTTTTTTCTTGGTCCTTCCAATCGGCGGACAGGACAATTAGATTGACTGATTGACTTGTGCGATTGGTAGAGGTGGGAGTGTTGCTGTATTGCGCATGATTACCAACGGCCGCTTGCGCAATCGGATCGGATGTAAGATAAGTAATCTTTTACTTTTTTTTTAATTAATATATATTTTTTTATTATATAATTTTTTTCTTCTTCTCAATCCTTCCAATCAATGCAGGACCTGCAGGGACCGAGTTACGCAAATCGCAATATTGATCGGACAATCTCCGGTTGCATTTATTTATTTGGTCAGCCAATTTTCTTGTATGATTGGCATTCTTCCTCTTCCTTCCAAACGACGTGGCTTGGCAGCAATAAGGCCCGCAAAATGCAAGATCGGTCGGTCAATCTTTAGCTGCATTACTTAATCAGATCGACCGATTGCTTGCATCATTGATTCATTGGTGCATGGGAACAGGCCGATTGCAATCGGAGGGTCCCCCCCTTTTTTTTAATTAATTCCGTTCTCTTTTCTTCTCAATCCTTCCCATTGGCAGATGGGCAGAGGTTGAGTTGCAGCCATCGGTGTTTTTTTTGTCCGATCAGATCGGGGTTGCCACGACAACGGTTGCGCTTTTTTCTGGTACGCCTTGTTCTTTCTTCTTTTTTTTCTTCTTTCTTTTTCTTTTCTTCCAATTTTTCTTCCTTCTCCTTCTTATTGATACAGATGGGCAGGAGCCCACTTGCGCGATTGATGCAAGGTGAGTTTCTTCTTCCCTCTTTGTTTTCTTCTCCGACCGGCGGATGATCAATATTGCCGCTTGGACCTGTCCAAGATCGTCGGACTATTGCGGTTGAAGCAGTTGGCGGTTGGGAGCAAGGTCCTCCCCTCCTACCAATGTCTATAAAAAGACAACGGGGTGGAGCCTGTTTTGTCTCCATCCATCCATCACTCCCCCGGCTTTTATACGCTGCGCGGCCCAACATGATGAAGAGCGTTAATGATAGCGCCAACCGGTTTATGTCACAGTTTTTGTAAGCCGTTGATTGTTCATTCATCCGTTTTTTTTTAAATCAATCACCGTCTTGTTGCCATCACTGATCCCCTTTTTTTTTCAATCTTAGGGTACAAGCAAACGCATCTTTCCCGACATCTTGGCTTCTTTGATCGTACTTGTTTGGCTGGTCTTATGGTGAGTCTGATTCTTTTGTTGGTTTTATATATATATAAGGGTAAACTTGTCGCTGATTACTCGATATTGTTTTTTTTGTTACACTTTGTTTTAAGATGAAATAAAAAAATATTGTGAGTCTCTTTTTTTTTATTATTTTCTTCTTATGACCTGGGGAATGAACTCAAACTGATTTTTTTTTTTTTGTGTGTTTTAGGTTTATGTGGTATTCTACTAGTATGATCCTTCTTAATATTTTTTTTGCAATGAATACCCTTGGTTTGTCAAGACCATGAGTTTTTTTTTTAATGGTAATTAATTTTTTTATGAGGTTGAGGTGATGAATACTGTGAGTTTTCTTTTCTTTTTTCTTTTTTTTATTATATTTTTTTATGGAGGAAAGCCAATACTGAAATGATTTTTTTCTTTTTTTATTTGTTTCTTATTCTAGGAGCACAGATAAGAGAGAGCTTTTCAGTTTAATGTCATGCTGGACATTAAAATACTTGATGTTCATATTGTTCCAGGAGGTGGTGAGGTATCTCCTTGAAGTGCTCCCAATATCTTTGGATACTTTCTTCTCTCCAGAAGATTAGTCCTTCAACCCAATACTCTGCCCAGGGCTCCTGATAATATAACCCTACCCTGAACTCTGTTGAGATATATCCATAGTCTGAGTCCCAATCACCATTTTTGAGAAAACCAAGAGATCCAGTGCCTGTAAGTAAGTCCATGAATTCTAAGTTGGTAAGTCCCCAGCCAGGTAAGTTGTCCATTGCTGTTTTGTTTGCTGGATTTTCTTCTTGAACGAACCAGTCTGAAAAAACTCTTTGAAACAAGTTTCCTGGTTGGTCATTTGATGTCCATTCCTCCCAGGGGATTTCTGTGGTATCATCCAGTTCTTCTGTCTCTTCCAGACTCCTTCCCCATTCCATTTCTTGACACTGAGTTAGTGACTGGTCCAGTTCCATCTTGGTTTCACCTTCATCCCTCTTGAAGTCTTCCTTGAGTTTTCCTTCTTCCATTTCCTCATCTGTTTCAATCAAGTCTTCCCACTGAACTTTCCTGAGGGTCATTCCAGCCCTGTTAAGTCTTCTTGGTGGTTCCATTTCCCACCCTGCTTGACCTGGTTTGCAAATTGGTGTACATAACCTCTCCCCTCCAGGTAGCTCTTCCCAATTGGTTCCTTCCATGTCTTCAAGGTTGGTCCAGAATCCCCCAAATACTTGTTGGAATACCTCTAAGGTCTCTTCAGCTTCTTGTCTCTTCAGTATTTACTCCCATCCTCTTTCTGCTGGTGCTTCAGGGGTGATGATGTTATTTTCCCAGGGGTCTGGAAAGTCTTCAAGGTGTATTTCTGGTATGTTCTGTCCACTGTGCCAGGCTTCTTCTTCCTCTAAGTTTGCTGTAATACTGTTCATACCCATGGGTCTTCTAGGTGGTGTGACCTGCCATCCTGCTTGATCTGGTGAACAAATTGGGATGCATAACCTTTCCCCTCCTGCTATCTCATAGCTTAAGACTTCTCCTTTATGCTTTGATAATTCCAGCCTGACTTTATGATCCACTAGGAAGGGTCTCCCAAGTACCGTATGAATTGATCCTTTGGTTATGAAGAAGTGGGCAGACTTTGGTTCCCCAGGTGTTATTTCAAATACTGTTCTTTCAGCCAATCCAATTAGTGGGGTAGAGTGGCCTCCAATTCCTGTAACCTTCATGAATAGTTCTCTGGACACCAAGCCTGTCTGAATGGCCAAATGTTCTGGTATGACATTTAACTCAGCACCAGTATCCACAAGAGCCTTGATCTTCTTTCCCTTAATCCATATGTCAATAAATCCTAATGGACAAGCATAGGTGAGGTTGTTTCCTATGGAGCATGGGTATTCATCATCTGAATAGTCTTCAAAATGGTGTTGACATCCATTGATCCTCCTGTTGGTCTTGATGGTTGATTCTTTAGTGGCCCTGTTTAAGTCCAAAGTTCCTTCAGGATTCATATCTTTTAACTGCTGGAAGAAATTTGGTGCAACTGAAAGGAGCTCCTCCAGGGTAAGTTTGAAGTTTTGTTTTAATATTTTCTTCTTCAAACTTTCTTCCATCTTGGTTCCTTCCTGAGTTTCCAATGATTCTGACTTTCCTTGGTTCTTCTTCACAGGTTCAGTCACAGGTTCCTTGACAGATTCTTTGGGGGGCTCTTCTTCATCTTCAGACTCTTGATCCACTTCCACCCATGCTCCTGGGTAACTTGCTTCCCTCTTCCTTGGTCCTGGGGCTGATTCTTTAGTTGGTGCTGAGGTTCCTTGGTCTGTTACTGGTGTCTCCTGAGTGTTATCCTTTTCTGGTGGATTTCCAGCCAACCTTTGTGATCTTCTCATTCCCAATTGAACTTGAGATTCCTTCATTTTTACCTCTGGTGGTGTCCAAGCTTCCCAATCTCCAGTCCTCAAGAATGCTGCAACATTGGTTGGTTCTTCCTGCTTCTTGGGTTCCTCCAATTTTGGGACTTGTTGAGCCTCTGAGAATTTCTTGACCTGATCTCTGAAGCTTTCCTGCTGGCTAAAAGGTATGGGTTCTCTGTTTGGGAAGTAATAGTTGGGTCCTTGTTTAAACACCCTTTTGGCCTTTATATCTTCTGCCAAGTCTGGACAGTTGCCTTGGGTATGGAGTTCATCCTTGCAATAGTAGCATCTGATTGGCCATCTGGGTCCTGCACTGGGAGATGAGGGTCTGAAGTTTTGTGTCATTCCTTGGTTGATCCTATCAAAGTGTGGAGGTGCCTGCTTCTGATTTAAAGCCACAGTGAGTTTTGCAACATCTTCCTTCATTTTCAAGAGCTCATCTACTCCAAGTTGCTGAAACTTCACTTCCTTCTTGGTTTCCACTAAGTTTTTGATGATAGGTTTAGGGGCTTCTTCTTCATCCACATCCCACAAGGCCAAGGTCATTTCCACAAATTCCTTCAAGGTTTCCAGGTCTGGGGGAAGGTACCTTCCATCTCTTGCAACCTTGATCCTCCCTGCATGAGCCAATTCTCTGTTCACCTCCCTCCTGAGATCAGTGGACAAAGCTTTCCAGAGGTTCTCTCCACTCTCCCAGTTGGTGTTGTCATAACCCATTCTGATGAAGTAAAGAACCATCTCTTCATAACTCCCAATGAACTTCTTAAAGTCATGCTTGGTCTTGATGCCTCCCTGTTCTTGAGTATGTCTGAGAAGCCTTGGTATGGACTCCTCATTGAACCTTCTAAGGGGGGTAGCTGTGCCCCATTTCCTTTTTAGTTCCTTCTTCAAAAGGTCCCAGTCTGCATATTCATGTCCCTCCATATCTTCAATAGACTCCCTGATCTTCTTGTCTTGTACTAGAAAAGGTAATTGTAGGGTTATATCTATTCCCCCTGCCTTCTGAATCCTGGCCAGTTTCTCCACTCTTTTAATAAACTGTTCCACCTCTGTTCCATCAAATTCAAGGTTCACTTTCTTTCCATCTAATAACACTCCATTTTGTTCATTATTATTGATTATTGGGTTATCCTGGACTGGTCTTTTGGCTGGGGTTCCTTCAGTATATTGGCTCCTATGAGCTCTTCTTCCTTCTTCTCTAGCTTGGGGATATATATTTATTCCTGGGCTTATGGAGGGGTTTGTTGATTCTTCCATGGTTTCTGCTAGGATTCTTCCATATGCTGATCTTGGGGTTGGGGTCTGAAATCTGGTTCTTGGTTGGGTGTATGGGGTATCTGGAATTCCCTGTGGTGTTCTTTCTTCAAGTATTTGGTTTATGACTTTGGTAATGTTGGCAAGTTTCCCCATTGCTTCTTCTGCAGGTCCTGGCTGATTCTAACTTCTTTCCTGGTCTTCCTCTGGCTTTTCTTGGGATCCACTGGGTATTTTGGTTTTTTCTTGCAGTTCTTTCTCCATCCTGATTATTGAAGATAGTACTTCTTGGTTATTATCTTCAATCCCTCTGAGTTGGTCTTTGAGGTCTCCAATTATCTGGTATGGGTTTCTTTCTGCCTGCTGAATGTTGAGTTAATTCTTGAGGCTAATAATCCACCAATATTTTTTATGGTTTTTAATAACTAATCAAATCTGAAGGAAACAGCCACTGTTGGGACACCAATTGTAGAGACTCCTGTGGGATTATATAAATAAAGTAGCAAATAGCTTGCTGGCAGTCCTTGAAGGGGAATTTAGTATTGCTTCTACTCCTTTGGAGTAATAGTATATACTAAGAGTGGTTTTGAATTGCCTGCCCTTCTAGTACTATAGTAAGTCTGCACAATAATTTATTTAAATTAATGGCTGGTTTCTTTGAGACTTAAAATAGGTCTCAGATCAGACCTAGGTTAGTTATTAATTTTTATTGGTAGGGTTTGATGAAGAATAGACCAGATGTATTGGATTATTGGTTAATTATTGATCAGATATATGTGATCTTAACCAGTATCCCAATATCAAAGAGTTCAAGGGTTTTATCAAAGGGATGGTTCAGGAGAGGACCCAAGGATGGGTTTACCCACAGGAGGCTGGGTAGAGGAAAGGTTGGTATTTTCTTTTTGTTGTGCTCTCTTTCTTTGTAAGGGTTATTTATTGATTAATGGGTGGATTTTCTTTAATCTGGTGCTGAATATTTAGGTCACAGAAGAACCCTTATTCAAGCACCTGTTGGGTGGTTTAACTGGTTAAATATGGTTAATAAATTGGTTTCTGATTTCCTGTTTCTTTATAATTGGTTCACTACTAATATGTATCTGGGTAGGTACCACAGATGGATGGGTTGATGGGGTGGATGGATAGATGATCAGATGGGTGGTTATGATACAACTTGGATAGGGCAGAGAGGCCCTCCTTAAATAGAAAATTCCTGCCCCCAGGGGTGCTCAAGCCCTCCCCTGAGGTTTCTCCCTGTTCTGGTGAGGAACATTGAGATACAGTTACATGAGGCATTTCTTCTGGTTGGAAAAATGTTATACAGTTACATGAGGCATTTCTGCTGGTTGGAAAAAGCTTGTACAGGGGTTTCCTGCATGCACAGCCTTTCATAAATTGCTGTGTAGTGCTGATAAGATGTATTGCTGTGCTGTACTGGTAGTTTGTTCAGTGCTACTTGATTCTACCTACATGTATTGCTGTGCAATACTGGTGGTTTGTTTGCTTCTTCTTAAGTCTGGTCCCACTTCCTCCTGCATATATTTCTCCTGTATAACTTCTGCACAGCCTCCTGTATTTATTGCTCTTGTATTTTCTTCTGCACAGCCTCCTGTATTTATTGGTCTTGTATCTGCTCCTACACAGCCTCCTGTATTTATTGTTCTTGTATTTGCTTCTGCACAGCCTCTTGTATGTATGCTTGCATGTTTGTTTGGTTTTGGTTGAGACTGGTTTGACTTCCTCCTGCATATATTGTTCCTGTATGCCTCTGCACAGCCTCTGGTTTGTGTATTTGCTGATGGGGTGACTGGATCTGGTCTGCTTGCACTGCCCCTGGATCTGTATTGCTGTATGGTGATGAGGTGACTGGATCTGACTGATTGCACTGCCTCCTGGATCTGTATTGCTGTATTCTTATCTGTACTTGTTGTTGTGTGGTCCTGGTCTTGAGGATAAGCTGCCACTGGTATGTACTTGAGGGTTTACTAGGTATGCCTTATGTCTTCCACAGAGATGTGACACCTGGGTGGGTATGAGTTTGCCACAGTTGAAGGTTTCTTGGGCTGTATCTTCTAATCCATGAGAGATAGAGGGGTATGTTGGCTGAGTGACTATGGGTTATTTTCAATGTAGAATCCATTTCTGAGGTTAATTTGAGGGTTTGAGCTGTTGTTACACTAGAAAAGTGAGTCTGATGGCTATAGGACAGGTTTGGACTACCACACCGTCAAGCCCGTTGAACCCTTCTCCACAATTTCAGTTTTCAAATACAACTCAAAGGGTCCCGTGAACAATGGATAAGCCTCATTGGTTTATTGAATTCCTGCAGCATTGGCTTGTTCTGAGTTTGTACCTTCTTAGAAACCAGTTTGTATTTGCTACCAAGGACCTGCACCTCAACCAACTTTGATCCCTTGGTTGTCTCCTCTATTTTTAAGTGTCAACCTGCAACAAAATACGGGTTGCTCATGATTGTGGCACAAGGGTAGCTGATTATGCTGACACCCATCAGAGGCGCAAACAAGGAAGGACTCACTTTTGATCCTATCCAGGCTGCCATCATTGTTGTGCCAATTCCCGCTCTTCTCCATACTGCCCAAAGCATGTTGGACTAGGATACGGGGGTTCCTCCTCCTTGCTTCTTATCTGTTGACCATCTGTGCAAGGACGGAGCCATCTTGCACAGGCCACATGGCCAAAATTTAAAAATCCTCCTCCACATTTTTGGGCTGCCTTCCGCAAGAGGGCAGCCCTTCCAATTCTCCCATCTGCCACTTTCAGGCCAACAAATGTTTTTCTTTTACCATTTCCCCAAGGCATCTCCCACAGTAAGGAGTTACTCCCTAGTTATCAGATGGAAGCCAAGAGATTCCCAGAAGGCAAAAAGGAACGGCCTACCAAGTATGAACTGTGACCTGCTTACTACCAAATACAACAGCAGAGCCAATACCTTTTCCACTTCCATCATTTACTTCTCTACCACCACTTTGATCATGCATTAGAAACCTCCCAATGTCCGCAAATAAATGTTTTCCTTGTGTTGGACCAATCCCATGTTAATTTCCAGCTTCAATGGAAGGACTTTTCCCATTGAACCGCTATTGACAATTGCCCGACACCATTTGCCTCCAATTGGCATTTCTACATATCCCAAGGGGTACATCATAGCACCTCTAACTCCTCAAAAGTGTGCCCCTGTGTTGAGAGAACCAACCTTTGCCTCTTCTATGGTTTTTGGTTTGTCCTCCTTATTCCCCACAAACTGCTTGAAGACCGCAAACATCTCCTCCTCCATTACTGGTTAGAATGCTTCTAGTTCCTTCAAAGTTAGGGAAACTGGGTGGTCTGTTCCTCAAATTCTCCTTGCTACTTCTCTGGCCCTCCTCCGTGATCCCCCCGCTTTGACTACTACTGCCTGTTCCCGTGCTTTTGCCAGAGTAGGCCCATCAAGGTCTATTCTCCTCTCATTGGAGGGGACGTCTCTAACCTCCGTCAAAACTTCCAGGGGTTCCAAAGTTAAGGGAAAAGCATACCTCACTGAAGCTGTATCTTCCTTCTTCTCCGCCCCCGCTGCTTGAGCCAGATCTTGTGGCAAAGGTTGATCCGGCATATCCGGTATAGTTTCTCCTGAAGGTTAAAAACAATCTCATCCATCTTTCTCAACTATCTTGCTCCATATGTCTCCACTCAGACCTTTAAAAAACATTTTAAGATGGCTGTCTTCCAAGCAGTAATAGCATTGGTAGAAGAAAGGCTTGCCTTTGTTCCTTGGCAGCACCCTTGATTGCCCCTGAGTTGGCACATTAGATGCTGTTTTTGGTGGTTCCTGGACTTTGGCGGATGGCTTCTCAATAGCTTCCTTCCAGCAAAGGGGCATTTTGCAAAACATATCTGTCATTTTAGCATTTTCCTTCAGAAAGACCGCCCTTTTACCTTTTTCACCTCTACATCCTTCTTATCAAAACCCTTTGGGTCTCCCTCCATCATTTTTGGTAATTACAACTTGATTATGACCACCACAGGGATTTCCTTCATGTCTGGGAGTAGTGTTACCCCTCCTTCCCGCAACCCTCCAAATTAATCCTCTGTTGTGAATCTTTCTGTGAACCCTTCTGCGCAACTAAGAGCTAAGCCCCCGCATGAAAGTCCTCTTGACTGAGCCAATATGCTCTGCCAAAATTTTTTTGCGGAAAAGGTACTTCAAAATTCAATCAAATGAGGAAAAATACACACCAAACAACATCCTTGAGGAAAAACCTCCTTCCCTTGCCGTTTTGGTTGCAAGACACTTGAGATCCACTTTGCCAAACCTCTTCTCCTGTGACCCCCATTTTTCCACTATTCCCCCCAGAAAATTTTCCAAATTTTTTTCTCCGTAACCCTCCATATTCTCCACTTCCCGCAGATCCTCCTCATCCGGAATGAAGTTGACTATTTGCCCAAACCGGTCAAGGTCATTTGAGCCTTTTCTGTTGGCTGTGTTCTCAAACCGTTCTAGAAATTGGTGAACATCCTTTGGAAAAAACCTAAGTTCAGGGTAGTCCCTTGGCCTACTTTTTACTCTTCTCCCTTGCTGCTCCTCTGGGATCTCTGGTGCTTCATATGTTTATTGTCACCCTGTGGCCACTGTGGACGGCAGCCCTGCTGGAATAGAGGTCTGACAAGGAGCACCTTGATACGTTGGCGTGATACCAGTTGCCTGTTGGTGAGTCAGAAGTGAGTGGGCCAAAGTGGCCTTCAAATCTCCCATCATCTTGGACTTAAAAGAAAGAATAACAAATAAAAATAAGTATATCTCTGAAGAAAGTACCAGGTATTATAACAGAAAAAGGACTTTCCTGGCCAGACCCCCAATTTGTGGAAAGCAATGGTGTGTTTGGTAAAATTCTCCGCAAAAATCTCACTCCAAGTTCTGGAAAGCCCACTAGCCCTTGAGTCACAATCCTGAACCTCTGCAATTCATAATCAAACTCCACTTCTGCACACAAGCTGGGAACCATTAAAGCTAACTTGCAATGAAATAATAGTAAATAAACAAGACAGACTCCCTGACAAGCTCTGAACTAGAACTATATCCCTCAACATGACCTCCAAGAACTCTTTCTGTTAATTAAAAACCAAAGTAACAGAAGAAGAAAAATCTAGCTATAACTTGCCGTGCAATGGTTTTTTACCCTTTTTTCTATACTCAAATAATCTGATAATTATTGATAATGTGATAATGTGATATAATGATGTGATAATCTTCCCCCTTCTCCAATAAAAGAAAAGCTTCCTTATATATAAAACAAATAAAAAAAGGATACAAACCACAAATGAGAGACCACTATCTTTTCCATGCATTCCGCACTGACCCTCCTTAGCTACTCCAAAAAGGAACATAAAATGCTAATGAAAGACTCCTTTTGTCTCCGTGATTTTTGCACTGAACCTCCTTAGCTACTTCAAATAGGAATTTAAACTGCTAATGAAAGAATCCTTTTCCCACCGCCTCTGTGTGTTCCGCACCGGTCCTCCTTACTAATAGTAAGAGCCTTATTCAATCCAATGATTTTCAGAAGATTCCATGATCCTGTTGCCAATTCCCCTTAACAGTTGAGTTGCGCAAATGCATAATCAACAACAGATCCTTTTCAATCTTCCCTAGCATATCACTCCCAATCCCGCATGCAGCATAACTAATGATTACCAAAAAAATTCATGCCGCCTCCTCAAATTTAGCTTTCATTGCCCCACAGCTCTGCAACCTCAGTGCATATCCCATAATTGGCATAATTCATACTACTTAGCTTCAATCACTTTCTTCCGCATTAGTAAACCCACAGCCACGGAGGGAAAGTTATGTTTGACCATGCTCAATTTCTGCAAAAGGGAAAAACTCCGGCCCATTCTTGTCAATGTGCATGCAAATAGCACGCACCGCACCAATGCTGAGCCCTTAGTTTATGAACTCTGGAATTGAAAGTCCGCCAACACGCTTCTCTGAGTATATTGTTCGCAGACTTCCAAACACAGCTGAGCTGCTCCAATTCAACTTTCAAGTGCTGAGCCTACTTGCCTATTTGTCTATAAATAACCACCACACCGCCCACAACAAAGGTAACAAATTTGACTCCTCCAAATCTACTTCAGCGCCCCAAGACAAGGACAGGTACCAGGGAGACATCCTCATCAATTCTTGTTCTTTCTCAGAACCATCTCCTGAGGCGGAAGCTGTTATCAGAACTTTTTGACCACGCACAGCCAAATTCAAACCTAGCAAATACTCCTACCATTCTCAATCTCTTGATCCCTTGTTGGTCCCCAAGGCCAAGAGTGCCAAACTTGAAAATATTGAAGCTGATGATGTTTGGGAAGATTATTTTGATACTCCCAGTCACTTTCATCACACCACCTGGGCCACCAGACAAAACCAAGTACCCGCTTATCCACCAAGAAAGTCAAAGCAAGACTTTGCATAAAAGGCTTTTCTCAGATACCTGACCTGGAATACACCGGCACCGTTTCCCCTACAGGCAAGTTTTCATCTCTCCTCCACCTGCTGATTCTTTTTTTCAACAAAAATCTCCCCAGTAGACAGTTTTATTCAAAGAGTGCCTTTCTCTTTGCCCCCCTTCTAGAAGATATATACATTAAAACTCCAAAGGAATCTCATCAAAAGGCTCCCTTTCTCAAGTTAAAAAAAATCTCTGTATTGTCTAAAACAAGGCTCAGAAGATTGGTATGAAAAACTGAAAACTTGGTTCACCAAGCTTGAATACCATCAATCAGGGGCTGATCCCTGTGTTTTTGTACACAAAAACTTCAACTCCTTTGTATTCTTTCATTTTAAAAATCTGATAGTTGTTGGAAGGACCAAAGTTTTTGAACAATGTTTCCTACAATGTTTTCCCAAATCCTCAGCTCATGATCTTAAAAACTTGCTTGGAATGGATTTGACTGTTATTAAACAGAATATCTCACTCAGCCAACACTCTCTCATCAACAAAGGCCTCCAACTTCCCAATTGGTCTGATTTCAAAGCGGTTAACACTCCATTGACTCCACACATTCATCTGACGCCTGCCTCCCAACAGGAATGGGATGAGTTCTCCAAGGTTGGCATCAACTACCAATTTTTCACCATTATTCTGAATTACTTAGCTTTTCAGACCCATCCTGACCTGTCAGTTGCTGTTTCCCTCCTATCCTTATACAATCACAAACCTGGTATCAACCACTGGAAAGAAGTGGTTCATTGTTGGAAATATCTGAAAGGAAAAAAATATTTCTCTTACCCTCAAAGCTGATTCAGAATGCCGCTCTGTCAAATATTATACTGATGCCACATTGGCAGAAAATCCTATCACTTGCATTTCTCAAAGCTGTAACATTGCATTCTGGCTAAATTTTCTGGTATCATGGAGCAGAAAAAAGCAGCGGAACATAACCATTTCCTCTACCAAATCAAAGCTATCAGCTCTTTCCCATGGAGTGCAAGAAGACCTCTGGCTTTTCTTCATGATATCTGAACTTTGGAACTCGCCTATTGGACCAAATTTCTTTCACATTGAAAAAAAATGCCTTCTTGACAAAATCAAACACTTTGTGTCAAACTCAAAAACAAAACATATCAACACAAAAATATAATTTCTGAAAAACCTATACTCCAAAGAAAAATAATTGTCAAACTTGTACCCATGGCAAAAATTGTGGATGACACTCTCAGCAAGTCCTCATCCTCTCTCTCTCTGGATAATCTCAACAAAAGGTGTTTTTTGAATCAATTCTCATCAAATGACAAGGGGTGATGAAATATTCACTCTTACTGTCACTACCATCAGCTCTTCTGTGGAATCTGTCTACTCCATTCAACATTAATTCAATGTGACATGTATTTCACAGCCTATGCTGTATTGTCTATCTACTTTACGTTCTTTTCTCCATCCTCCTCAGCGCCATTTTGTGGTCACTCCTGCCACTCACCTTCCTGTCCTTCCACTCCAAACTTTGTTTCTCTCCTCTACTACTACTTTACCACTATCACCAATCCTCTAGGAACATCCTCCATCCAACTCCCTCAAGCCTCAATCAGCTGCTTCCCTTAATTGTCTCTGTCTGAAGTCCATTCCAGCAATTCTACTTGCTGATTTTTCAAATATCCAATCCTAACTTTCTTTCATCTGGTGAGAATTTGACCAATAAACACTAAGACCAACGCAATGCTCATCCCCTTTTCCTAAGTCTTGTCACTGGTCCTAGCTAAGCATCATCCTTCTTCCAGTGTTCTTTTCTCCTTCATCTTGTTGGTGTTTCACCATCTTTTGGCAGTATGAGCTGCTTCTTGCTATATTTTCTGTCCTTGGTTCTTCCTGTCTTAACAGTCATGTTGTTGTCTCTCATGTACTCAGACTGGTTTTTAGTTCTGAAATTATACTTCAAAAATTCTCAATTTTCCTCAAATTGGACCCAAAACCTATCTATAATTACATGCAGATATATGTATATTCACATGGAGGAAAAGAAAAGCAGAAAACTTAAAAAAATATGACATTCAAAAAACATATATTCATATGTAAACTCACATGGAGGAAAAAAAGCAGACCCCTTCATAGAAAAAAAAATTCAAAAAGAAGGTAAATGTATATTGACATCGCCAAGAAAAATTCAAAAAAAGAAAAAAATTTGAGATGCATGGTTTGCATCCTCAATGGTGGGAATCTCAATGCAGGATGCAGGATCAAGGAGGACAAAAAAAGCAGAAACACTCAAAGAGAAAAAAATTCCATTGAATTTTTTTTTTTAAAAAAAAACATTCAGATGCACAGCATGCATATGCCTTGATGTAGGTAAATAAACAGATTCTGTGAACCCAAGGCAAAAAAAACCGTTATTTATCAAGGGTGCAGGACTCAATATTTTTAGTATATAGTAGATTTTTTATCTTTTATTTTTTATTTTGGGTGTTGAGTTTATCAAACCCCCAAACCTGGAAATCACGCGGTTTTGATGTTGTCACAAAGACCCCCAACATCCCTGATGCACAGGGTAAATCTGGAAAAAATGCAGTCTTTGGGGGTTTTCAAAAAAAAAAATTAGGGGATAGGAAGGCATCTCAAAACCCTGTAGAATATCTTTGAAAAATTTGGCCATGTTTAAGGCCTCCAAAATTGCCATCAAAAAACTGAAAAAAAAGCTCCACGTCTCAAATCTTTTCACATTTCAAATATTTTTTCTTTGATCATTTTGGTAATTCTGAAGAAATGAAAGGTTTTTAAATATGGAAGGAAAATCAATTATATTTTTTTCAGAATTTTAATACATCACTTTCCCGCCAGAAAATGGGATTTTCTTAAAAAATCAGACATTATTATCAATTCTTATTTTGTCATTTTTCCATGATATTTTCCAAATTTTCAGTTTGCATTCTTTTAGTGAGTATGTTAAAGGGCCCAAAAAACTATTTGGGGATCTTTAGGATCAATTTTCCAGCCCAAAATATTGATGCATCTACAACAATGATGGGAAGTGTCTGATTTGGTGTGCGTTTTGAAGCAATTTCTAATACTGTTTTGATTCATTTCATGGAAAATCTGAGTTTAAAGTTTTGGAATGAATTTAAAATGAAACTCAAATATATTTTTTCCATATTTCTCAAAAATTTCTTTAGCCCTCAAATTTCCAACCTGAAAATACCACGTTTAAACCCCTTTTTGGGGGTAGGTCCGCATTTCTGGGCTCTTCTATATGAATAATCTGGTATTCAATATGATTTTTAATGATTTACTGCCTCCTCCTCACCTTTTGGGGCAGTCAAATTCTCTCCTCAACCCAAACATCACCTTTCAAAATCCAGAATCCACTCCACACCACGCCAATAATCACCACCATCACCAATCATCACAGCACAACACCAATCATCACAACACAACACCAATCAACCAATCAGACATCACTACTCAACAAAACTCAACCAATGGATTCCAAAACTCCAAACCCACTAAATAAACCCCCCGAATCCAAAAAATCAATCCAAAATCAAAAAAATCAATTCTTCATTAAAAAAGCCATCTCAAAATCAAAATCCCAAACAAAAAATGTCTGAACAAGACATCAACCCACTTTTACTACCTGCCTTGGCTGCTTCTTCTTCTTCTGCTACACTATCTACCTTTACTTCTTCTCCTTCTACTTCTGCAACTAATTCATATCACCCACATGATTCCACCCCTTTGGATCCTCCACCTGAATGATCACATCATTCAAAGGGGGAACTTGTGGACACCGTTCAAGAGTGGGCTGAATCCCATGGATATGTCATTTTGGCCAAATTCTCCAATAATAAGCAGAAAGGATACAATTACCAATGTGAAAAATATGGGGGATTTAGACCCAATTTGGATGGAAAAAGACTTTCATCAACTAAAAAAACAAAATTTCCCTTCAAATAAGGCTTTACAAGAGTTCTGGTCTTTGGTAAATAGAATTCCAATTCCCTGATCAAAATCATCCACCATCAACTGGTGCATCCACAAATCCAGTTCCTAGAAGGATTCAGGGTGATTAAGAGTATATTGTAAATTCTTTAACCAAAGCTGGGGTTCTTCCCCTGAAAATTCTAAATTCCTTGATGCAGTCCTCCAAGTCTCCTGTTCACACAACCCTTAGTACAATCTGTGAAAAAAGATCAACAATCAAAAGAAGGAAAACTGGAAGGAAAATCACCCATCAAAAATTTAATGATGGGATTGAAAAACTCGTCTTTTACATATGAAATGAATAATCAAAATGGTCAAATTAGTCCTCTATTCATTTCTGACCCAGATTCTATTAAATTAATCAAACTCTTTCCATCATTATTAACAATGCATTTTACTTTTGAAACCCACAAATTTTTCATGCCTCTCCTTCAAATTGTTGAAGCCAAAAATTCTGCTTGAAAATTCTTTCTTTCTTTTTTTTTCTTTTTGGTTTCCTCTCCTAAGAAAGAAAGGAAAAATATAAATGGGCTATCCATAAACTTCATAAATTATTAGATCATGAAGAAACCAAAGTCATCTTGACTGACAAGGAGCAATCCCTGATTCTTTCCATTGGAACCATATTTCCCAACCCTCATCATTTACTTTTCTTCTGGAATATCTTCAAAAACATTCAAACAAATTGTAGAGAACACTTTAAATCTGAAGAAGAATGGATGATTTTGAGAAAACACTGGAATATTCTGGTAAAATCCTAATCTGAGTTTTACTATTCAGATAATTTTATCAAACTTACTGTAGTATGGAATCCCAGTACTTCTGACTACCTTCTTGAAAACTGGCTTCCTTTAAAAAGAAAATTGGTTTCATATGCCTCAAACAAGCAACTGCATTTTTTAAATAACAGCAAATCTAGAATAGAAGGGCTTCACTCTCATGTCAAAAAATTTATCGAAACTTGTTTTAGTTCCTTTTCTGATTTATTTCACCAAATATATCTTTGGTTTCAATTCAACCCCATGAAACTTCCATTCAAACTTCTCAGAAATACTTCAAGAAATTGATTGGTCTTTCATATTTTGTTGAATACCTCTCAGGAAAAATACACCACTATGCTCTCAAGATTGTGCATTCTTTTCACATTTCAGAAGAGAAATAAATCACCTTTCCTGAATGTGATTATTCTTCTTTCATGGGAATTCCTTGTGTACAAAAATTGAAGAAGGCCAATTTCAAGAAGTAACAACTTTTGCTTGATGATTTTCATCCCCAGTGGCATTTTAAACCTCCTATTGCAGTATGTTTTCTTTCCCTGGGGAAAAACATAATTCTAATATTGATTTCTGTAGTTTTTTATTTTATTTTAGAATCATTCATAGCTTTCTGAGAAGGGGTCATTCCAACCTTCTTGATCATCTCATGAATCACCTTCTCAATCTAACAACATAAACTGGTTTCATAATGAACTCTTTCAAGAATTCCTTAAATCGCGCCCTGTAGAACAAAACTTTTACCTTGCAGAAATGATTAAAATGTTAAAGGGAAGTATCAACTGACTCCCAGTCAAGAAAGACTATCACAGAAAGAAAGGGAAATTTGTGGAAGACCCAAAGGAGCCCCAAATAAAAGCAAACTATTTTCTCAGCATTCATCTAAGAGGGATCCATCTGGGTTTGAATATGTTAAAGAACCTAAGAGAAGAGGAAGACCAAGGAAGGACCAAGTGGTTTATTCATTGGTTAGTTTTTTCTTTTTTTGGTTTTTTATCCCTTTCTTTTGAATTGATTTTAACGGCATATGGTTGCGAATTTTCATTCTCTAATTGCGGACTCTGAGGAAAAGGAAAGGAACAGAAGACCATGAAAATTCCAAAGGAGAAAAGAAAGAGGAATCAGAAGAACATGTTTATTTTTGTTTTTAAATTAGGAAAAAATTTTATTTTCAACAGGATGAGTTTATAACAGAAGAGGAATTGAGTAGAGAAGAACTCAAATATCTTGAAGAATTGGATATAATAAAGACATTTAGTAATTTTCTTTTTGATTGGGGGGGATAAGGATTGTTTTTCTATTTTCCATTGATTTTCATATTTTCATTTTTCACTCAGAGCTCATGAACCATCATCAATGAGAGGTTGGTTTTACAGACTCTGATTCCTGGGAATTGGAAGAGGATAAAGAGAAGAAAACAACAAGATGAAGATGAGGATGATTATAGGCCTCCAGGCAATCCAATCATTCCTTCCACAGCCACATTTGCTGAAAGAGAAAAGGTGAATGAATTTCTGAATTATTATTGCTTGATGGTTCACTTATTAAACCCTTTTTTTGTGGGACAAAGGTGAAAACCTTGCCTTTTTCATATTCTGATATTTTGAATTGTTGGCTATTGAAAAAGTCCGTATGAATTCCTTTTTTTCATTTCAGCTTACATAATACACCTATTTTTTGCCTGAGTATCAATACAAAAATTTATGTTCCCAAAGACAGCCATACCACAAATTTCACATTTTCAGGATGTCATGGGTGATGAGAACTGGTTTAGATCTGGAGCAGTTAATTTGGGCCGTAAATCTGAAGATTGGAGTTCAATAGTTCAGGAAATGATCAATGAAAGGGAATCAAACTCTGGCTTCAAGGATGAAAACTTCATGGATCAAGTCTGGGATGAAATGTTTTACCAATAAAGAACAAATCTAGACCACACTTCTGGACCTGCCCCTTAAACTTACTGGATGGAATTCCCTTTCCATGATTTCCTGCTTGCAGATACATAAAAAAGGCCAGTGGTACTTCTATCTTTGTTGATTCCATCAAATTATCTGCCCCTCCATTTCCCTCCAACTGCCATTTCTCAAACATCTCCCATATTTTTAATTATTTTGGAGTATTTTGAGAACATACTTTCTTTCAACTACAATTATGAACTGTGGCCAGCTCCACAATTAGATCCCCTTTGGAAGGTTTTTGCTAGAAAGGAATCAGAGAAATGGGAAGATTTTCTTCATAGAATCTTGGAAAACTGTTTGAGGATTTAGTTTCCTGGTAGGAAAAATAACAGAGTAGTAAAGATTAGTCTTCATTGAATAATTTTTCTGTTTTTTTCTCATTTTGTCATATTTTTTTAATCATTGATTTAGAGCAAAAACACCACTTTTAGTTTTTCAATTATGAATTCTTTGGGAAACCATAAGCTAAACAAAAATCCCCATATAGTTTTTTGGGCCCTTTTCAATCATTACTCAAATAATTTAAACAGAAAATTTGGAAAAACTCATTGATAAATAACAAAAAAAATGGTAATGTTGAATTCACGACTCATTGGGCTGTGTGGCACCTAAAATGATTCAAATGAGCCGTGTGGCATGCTAAAGGACTATAATGGGCTGTGTGGAATGCTACACGTCCCATTTGAGTTATATGGCAACCTGAACAACTAAAATCAAGTTGTGTAGCCTCCCATCAATAATAAATGATAAATAATAAATAATAAATAATAAATAATAAATAATAAATAATAAATAATAAATAATAAATAATAAATAATAAATAATAAATAATAAATCATAAATAATAAATCATAAATAATAAATAATAAATCATAAATAATAAATAATAAATAAAAATAATAAATAATAAATGATAAATAATAAATAATGAATAATAAATAATGAATAATAAATAATAAACAATAAATAATAAATAATAAATAATAAATAATAAATAATAAATAATAAATAATAAATAATAAATAATAAATAATAAATAATAAATAATAAATAATAAATAATAAATAATAAATAATAAATAATAAATAATAAATAATTATAAATAATAAATAAAAAATAATAAATAAAAAATAATAAATAACAAATAACAAATAATAAATAATAAATAATAAATAATAAATAATAAATAAAAAATAAAAAATAATAAATAATAAATAATGAATAATAAATAATAAATAATAAATAATGAATAATAAATAACAAATAACAAATAATAAATAATGAATAATGAATAATAAATAATAAATAATAAATAATTAATAATAAATAATAAAGAATAAATAATAAATAATAAATAATAAATAATAAATAATAAATAATAAATAATAAATAATAAATAATAAATAATAAATAATAAATAATAAATAATAAATAATAAATAATAAATAATAGATAATAAATAATAAATAATAAATAATAAATAATAAATAATAAATAATAAATAATAAATAATAAATAATAAATAATAAATATTAAATATTAAATATTAAATAATAAATAATAAATAATAAATAATAAATAATAAATAATAAATAATAAATAATAAATAATAAATAATAAATAATAAATAATAAATAATAAATAATAAATAATAAATAATAAATAATAAATAATAAATAATAAATAATAAATAATAAATAATAAATAATAAATAATAAATATTAAATAATAAATAATAAATAATAAATAATAAATAATAAATAATAAATAATAAATAATAAATAATAAATAATAAATAATAAATAATAAATAATAAATAATAAATAATAAATAATAAATAATAAATAATAAATAATAAATAATAAATAATAAATAATAAATAATAAATAATAAATAATAAATAATAAATAATAAATAATAAATATTAAATAATAAATAATAAATAATAAATAATAAATAATAAATAATAAATAATAAATAATAAATAATAAATAATAAATAATAAATAATAAATAATAAATAATAAATAATAAATAATAAATAA
>CM062640.1:29848465-30018465 GCA_025617555.3 Puccinia polysora
TTTTTAATTTTTATTTTTTATTTTTTAATTTTTATTTTTTATTTTTCATTTTTCATTTCAAAGCATGCCTTTTGTTGAGTTTTTTTGCTTCTTCTCACAGCATGTTTTATCCCAACCTGGACATTCATCTATTTTTCATTGTTTTTTCAACCAATTATGCCATAAAGATAAAATTTCCTGTCAAAATCAAAAGTTGGTTAGATGATTTGGAAAATCAGGCCAGAGTTGCGAAAAATTTGGTCCAGTGTTTCTGAACTCCCAGAAATGTTTATTTTACAATAGGACAGAAAATATTGAGTTTGAAATTTCATCAAAGCTTCATGAAACCTCCCTGATAAAAACATTTTGCAAGTTTCAAATGACTCTTCACTGTATATCAAAGTTTCCACTCTTTCAGTTTTTTTGGTTAATTTCATCTTCTTAATTCCAAGACCCTTGCAATCATTTAGCTACTAGAAGTGATGAAGTGAAGGTATAAATATATTCCTTTTTATAATTGAAAATGGTCCCAAAAAGGATTCTAATAATCTGGTGATGGTGCAATTTATATTTGGATTTTTTTAATTGTTTTTGCCTTAAATATAACCAAATTTTAAAATGGGCCACATTTTATACATACTCGGGGTATTCAACACCCCAACTTCAGGGGATTAAATTCGTAATCTGGCTCCCTGGAAAATATTTAGCTTTGAATAAGGAATTACAAACCAGATTAATTTTGTATGGCTTGGATATGGTAGCACACCAGCAAAAGTAGAGATGAAATAATTTCAATTAGTTTCTGTTGAACCTGATGTTCCTATTTTTCTGATAATGTCCTGCTTTCCTTCTTTCTACTTTTGATTTTACTACGGTTGTATGGCGCGGCTTGTTCAGAGTGTACACACTCAATTCTCAGAGCACTCGCGGTTCTCTATCTATCCTCCATTATCTGAGGCAGAGAACCACGAGCTTAAGATTACTTTACTCAACTCTCGAATTTACTCTTCAAGATCAAAGTTCCTGAATTATCAACCGCAACCACCATCCTGATACCGTTATAAGCAGCCAGCTCGACTATTGTAAGGATTGCATCCGACTCCTTGGTCTTATCCATACTGACCTTGCCTCAACAGTTTGTTCAAGGCGCTCATTCGGATCATTGTTGTCGTTGGCTCCACACCATCATCTCAGGCTCTTGCTAGTAAATTTCCCTCTTTGTACAGTCAAAGCAAGTGTCGCCAACTCTGACTCATCTCATGAACATTTCAGTTCCTTATCTTGTCTCCCTTGTTGCTCTAGAAGACCGCTTGTCCTAATCCTTCTGCCATACTGCCTGCAGAAGCCTTCTGTTGGTCTCTTTCACTTCTCAATGTTCTCTTTGCCTCTCTTGTTGCCTAGCTTCCTTTTCTGATCATACTTCTCTGTGATTGCAATGAAAGTCTGGTCTTGGTTTGCTACCCATTTAGTTCTTTCAGTTTCTGTTTACCTTCAGTAACTCACACTTGAAAGGTTCTAAATCTAAAGGGGGGGCTTAAAGACTTCATCAGTGTAAATTGGTAAAGGTGTTGAATTTTCTCCCAAGAGATTGTGAGAACGTGGTCATAGATCACTCAATTATCTCTTATGGTAGTTAAACCTTGTCTGGGCACATGCCAAAGTTAGCCTGATTTTTGCTAAAGTGGTCTGGGCACCCCCTAAAGCCCGCTTGGAACCCCCTAAAGCACACTTTTCACCCCGTAAAGCACACTTGGCACATAGCCAAGCGCAACTTGGCACACACCCAAGTTTGGGTGGGTTGGGCCAAAGTTTGGCTTGGATGGTACCCAACCCAATTGGCCACGCCCACCAAATTGATGATTGGGGCAAACTTTTTAACATATTTTTTTGGTTTCTTTGATAAAGATGTAAATACAATTTCATTAAAAAAATGCATTTTTTTTGAACAAAACAAAAGTAAAAGAATAAAAAAATATAAATAAAAAACAATCTAAAAAGAAATAAAAATAAATAAAAATAAAAATAACCATCATTCCATTGGTTGAGGCAAAAGCAAAAGTGATGGTGAGAGGAGCAAGGGAGAAAGGGAGCAAGGGGGGATGGAAAAAGGGAGCAATGGGAGATGGAGCAAGGGTGGGAGGGGGATGGAGAAAGGGTGGGAGGGTGATGGAGCAAGTGAGGGAGGCTGCCAACAGCTTGGCCTTGGCAGAGAGGAACTTGGCTGTGTGCCAAGATCCACAGCGCAACTTGATGAAAAAATCAAGCCCACTGGGAACTCACCCAAGACCGCTGGGAACTCACCCAAGCCTGCTGGGCACTGTACCAAGCAGCACTTGGGCATGTTCCCAGACAGGCTTGCAACACCATATAAGTAATTGAATCAATTTTTTATGGTTTCTGGATGATGTCTGATGAATGTTTCTAGGGATAAGACCAAGAAGGGTACTGTATATATATATCTTTTTGGATTTGAAAGGGCCTTTTTAGCGTATATAGAGAGGGAAGGGCCCATTTCCTGCAGCTATAAAATCATTGATAGTTGGATCTGTTTTTTAATTGGTTCTTTGACATTTTTGATCCTTGGTCTGGAGGATCTGTGCATTATTTTTTGTTTAGATCCATCATTGTGTTAATTTGGTATTTTGATGTTTCCTCACAAAAGACTTAATTGAGTTAGCTAGATTAGTGCTAGATGATCTTTATTTATTTTTAAAACACAAGGGGGGGAATGGAGGCACATGCTAGAATGTTCACCCCTGTAATGTTGGTTTTACTGAAAGAAATAACTCTGTCAAAACTGGAGGTTAAGCAAACCCTATCTCTAACATAAAAATAATGTAACTGTTTCCCAACCAACATTGAAATAATTTGCAATTCTGATACAATAGGGCATATCAGATTTAAGAAAAACCTCCATTTTCTAATGGCAGGTTTCAACCCAAATCTGCCATTTCAAATCCGCCATTAAAAATCAAAAAAACACTTATTTAAGATCAGACGTGTCAGAGTTACCTGGAAATAAATGGGTTTTTTCAAATAGATTATATAAAGGCTTTCAAAAGTTCAACCATGTAATTCCACATCATCACCCCTGGTTTCAACCTCTGGCCCCATAAGAAAAATTCTACCTCCAACCTCATCCAAAAAAATTGATTTTCATTGCTCTCATCACTTCATCACTCTCAACTTTCTTCATCACTCTCATAACTTTATTGCTTTCATCATATCCAACCTCTCATTGCTTCATTGCTTCATCCCCACTTTCATCACATCCCTTTATCACTTCATTCCTTCATAAATTTATCACTTCATTGCTTCATCACTTTATCACTTCATTGCTTCATCACTTTATCACTTCATCCCTCATCCCCCTTTCTTCACTTCCCTTCATCACTTTATTGCTTCATCCCTCATCCCCACTTTCATCAAATTGCTTCATCACTTTATTGTTTCATACCTCATCCCTGCTCTTATTAAATTCTTTCATCACCTTATTGCTTCATCCCTTCATCCCTCTTACTCTTTTTAAATGGCTTCTTCACAATCCTCCCCCCACAAGTCCACCAAATAAACCAATGGAAAAAAGCAAACATCCCCCAGGAACTCAACATCCAACAATCCTCCCCCATCAGCTTCCATAGGCTCAAGTCAGCTCAAGAGAGCTGATCACATCATCCTGGTGAACTGGCTCAAAATTCCCTCCAACTATGATGCTTGCTTTGGATCCAACATTGAAACACGCGGTGGCCAACCTCCATCCTCCAAGGTCAATGGTTATATCCTGATGGCCAATGAACTCAAGAATAAAACAAAAGGTAGGCTGGATCTGCCATCCAAACAGATGAGGGATAAATTCAAGAATTATCAAGCCAAGTAAAAAAAGGCCCACTCCATGTCAATGTCCACTGGCTTTGGTATCACCAACTCCAACAAAGCCAAAGGAATCAACTTGGTGGTTGATAAGTTAGACTCCATTTGTCCTTTTTATATTAAAATGTATCAAATCTTTGAAAAGAAGGCCAACATAACCCCTCTTTCTGCTTTTGATGCCCAACAATATTATTCAGTTGATTACAAGGAATTGGCTGTGGATGCTCAGCCTAGCAATGAGGACCCTGGTGAGAGCTTTGCCTTGGAGTGGCTCCCATCCGATGCCAAGGAGAATATTCCAACACAGTCAGCTCCAATTGCATCTACTTCAGCGTTGATTGATGAGTTAAAAAGGACCTTGAACCCCTCACTTCCTTCTTTTGATTTCTCTCTTCCTGGGGTGGAAGAACTGGAAAGCTTGGCTTATGAGGAGGACTTTATTCCTTTATTGCCACTACCATCAACATCTTCTCAAGTAAGCACCCAAGCTCTTTCTCTTCTTTCTGGTTAATCCTGACTGATTTAAATTGTAAAAAAGTAGTTTCAGCCTCCTGGATGCCAAGATCCTTGCTATCCTTTAGCTACCAGAGGTGATAGAATAAATAATAAATATATTATTCAATAAATGCAGAAAAAATCCCTAAAATATTGGGATAGAGCTCATTGCAAGGTTAATTGGTTTGCTATGATTTATTGTTATAAATCAATATGAATAAATTTATTATTAAATATTTTTATAGAGGGGAAACAATTATATTGGGGATCTTCAACACCTCTCTTCAGGGAATTCAGTATGAAAACACGTAGGCCTGGTTACTTTGAAACCTGTAATTCATATTCTTAAAGGATATATTGCCCAAAGATATTATGTATATAAAATACATGGTGGATTGACAGGGCTTTTCAATCAAGCTGCAACAACAGAGAAAGGATAATAAGACTCAATGTTATATTATTAAATCATTTAAGTACCTGTTTGGGACATACACTGATGGGTTAAACCTGTTTACTAGGGTTAGAAAGTTGTTCAGCATTTTAAATTGATAAAAACAGTTGGGGATAGATATTATGAATCAGACTAAAGCCATTAATCACTTACTTATCTATTATAAGTATTTGATTACCTTGGCATAGTGTCTGGATGTAAATATAACTAGGTCTCTGGGTATCAATATCCTCAAAATACCTCTTTATTTATATCTTTTTGAGTCCCAATATTGTCCTTCTGAGGGTTACAGGGGCTCAAAGAGATGGACACTGAGGCTAGCAAGGTACAAGTGGCAGCCTGTCACTTGTTCTTGGTGCTGTAGCACGGGTAGCATCTAATTCCACAGGGTATGGGAATCACTCTACTTTATAATTCATGTTTGGACGTGTGAATAACACTAATCTGTCCTTTTTATTTATTATTTAATTAATGATCCTTAGTAAATGTTCCCAGTAAGTTAATAATAATTTTAATAGAAATTTATATGGATATTTTGATGTCAGGTGAGTTCTCATTATGTATTCAATAATTGGAGTAAAAGTCATGATATTGATTTTACTCCTTATTTTTGAATTCCAGTTGATTTACTAAAATAATTACTTAAAAATATAAGTCATGGATATTCATGTAATTGTTTTGCATCATTAGTTTTCTTAGTATTTCATAAAAATATTGATTTCTAGAAATTCTCATAATAGTATATTAAAGTATTTTAATATATTTTTAGAAGTAGTTGTTATCTTATTTTCGACATTTTTGGTACTTTGAATTATATTCAATAAAAAATAAGTATAAAGGTTATTTAGGTATTTTTCTATAAGTTTATGTATTTTTTGACTATCTACTATCCATGGGACCATTTATTACATATGTAGAATGTTCCCCTGTAGGTTGTAGCATCTTTATGCAGTAACTAGGTTTCTCAGGCCGCCTGTCACTTTTTCAACCCATAGTCTTGCGGCAGTGTACTTGTCAGAGGCCCAGGGCTACGTACAGAGCTTTGAAAGAATGACAGTGCTGTAGCTCAGCCGCGCGCGGGTGAATTAGCTGCCGCCGCTGCATGAAAGAATTGTGACAGAACACATTTCCGTCTGTAACTCTCAAAATATACAAAACACCTCAATTCTGACTGAATTTTAGGTGTGAAACTTACACGTGAAATACACCTGAAATATTTAATTGGCCAAAAAGGTTCCATAGTGGTGCCGTGGTATTTTGGTCTTTCTTTCCTTGATTATTTAAAAATGTAAGGAGTTGGATTTCAAGGGTGGCTTCAGTGAGTAACCCTACCTAATTTCGGGTGGAGAATTCATTTTTGCAATAATATTTATGGTTTTCCTTCTCCTTCTTAGTTTAATTTTCTGATTATTATTTTTATTTCATTTCTGTTACTTTTGTTGCTTGCTCTGCCATAGTAGCAAGCTGACATTCCCCCACTCCAAGATATGGCCATATCTAAAACAAAACTGGAGCATGTTAGGAAAAAATTAATTCCACTTGGGGTTTAGTTCCTTTTGCTGGCTCTGGAGTTTCTAAGATTAATTGGTCCATCAGGTATATTATTCTCTGGTAACAATTCATCTTTTTCTGAAGATTCTCCTTTTTATCTTACTAAGTATAGTCTAACATCTTTTACTTGCACTCTCTCTTTCTTGTCTCTAAATATCCTGCTGACCTTAACTTTTTCTTGCGCAGGGTCAGGTTTTATTGGGACAATTTCTGGAGGGAGGTTGCTACCTTCTCTTGGTTGAAAGTGCTTTACTAGGCTAACAGGAAATACTGTGTGTTTTCTTGATAATTCTTGATTCAAGATTACTTCTACAGCATTTTTTCCATGCATATTTTTGATAAAAAATGGTCCAAAAAAGGCTAATTTTGAAGAATCTGTCTTCCAGCTATGACAATATGTTCAAATCATTTCTTTTCATTTCTTTTCTATATGCTTTCCTTTTCCTCTTGTTTTTCATCTTATTCTTCATTCTTGCCGCTGCCTCCACTATTCATCTCTAACTCCAGTCCCGCGACCCGCTGCAAGTACTCAATCCAGTCCTGCAACCCGCTGCAAGTACTCCAAATCCAAACCACTTGAATATAAATCTGTCCTCCTGGCTCAGATCCTGGGGAAGGTTTTTCCTTGTGCAATCATGAGATTGCACCTCTTACCCCAGGATTCTGAGTCAGGTAAGTACAGCAGCCATCTCAAGCAACTTCCAGATCCTCTTCAAACTAATCTGGATTGTTCACTCATTAGAATCACCACTAAGCTCAACCTACGTTGACCAAATTCATCCGTCACTGCCGCTGTAAGACTCCAAACTGTGCTAGTCCCTGGCATTTCTGTGGAGGGGAAAGGTGCTGTTGAGGCTGCCCTCCTGAGTGTTACAAAAATATTTAGAGGTAACCAAGATCCAGGTCCAGAACCTGGTAAATGAGGAATCAAGGAGTAGAGGATAAAGATGATAATAGTTTGGTAGCAATGGAACAGCACTATCTGAGACAAGATTACGCAGGGAAAAAATTGAACAAAAGAAGTTAAGGTCTGCTTACAGCTCAAGGAACAAAAGCTGTTGTATGTAAACAACGCCCACAAGCTAATAACTCTGGTCTTCAGCAGAAGATTGGGGATGATCAACTCAAACCCAAACCACCTCCAGGTTCTCAATGAACCTGCCAAACTCTCCGCAATCAAGCGCTTGAAGGGTCCCAGATAACTGAGTGTGGCTGTACAAGACAAAGCACAATGTTTAAGAAGCTCTAAAAAGCAAACAGTAACTGATTTGGAGCAAGGATAACCTCAACACTTCTCAAGGGACTCAAGAGTAAGCTTGCGGAATGCAAAATAAAGGTAGGTATAACACTCCAGTTCTGAAGCTTAATAAGAACTCTTCAATCAATCGTGATTGGCTCCAGAAAGATGATCAGGGATCAGGACCAGTATTGTCAGAGAAAGGGATCAAGGAGTGGTATAACACACTCAAAATTTCCAACAGACAGAATTTTCTTCAACCAGCAAGGCTATTGGTTGGTGATAATGATCAGGCCACAGAGGGGCAAAGACTCAGGGTCAACAATGGATCAGGGGGCAAGCAGAGATATACCCAGGATAAGGATTGGGATCTTAATTTCACAATAATGGGGGGACATAAGCACACACTCCCATGAATTTTGAACAAAAGGCTGAGGAGAGCCCCTCCTTTCATGGGCCATGGGTCCCTGTAAACTATTTACAAGAGATACTAAAAATAGAGCGGATTTTTTTTTTTTTTTAAGGATGAATGAAATAATAAAAGGAAATGAATGAGCAGGGATGAAAAGGAACACCAGCCCGTGCCAACGGTGGGCACAGGCAGGTGAGGGTGAGGTGAAGGGCCGCGCAGACAGGCCGACGCCCCTTGGCAACCGCTGGCCCGCGGATGACTGCGCGGTCAGAATCCTTGAGGGGCGTGGGGCACATCACCAACCCGCGTGGGCAAAAGAAGACTTGCGCGGGAAACTGGTGAGCAATGAAGGCGCAGATTGGGTTGGGGGTAGACTGTTGGTGGGATGGTGATGAGGAGGGACTGGAGGGTCCAAGGATGATCGGGAGCGGGATTGAGAGGTTGATGATCAAGGCTAGAGGCAGAGAGGTTTACATCTGGATGGGTGGTGGTGGTAGGGATGATCACTCCAGAGGAAGATTGAGGCTCAATGGATGATGGGTTTGGATGGGATCCAAGAGCAGTAGGACCCGGCCGTTGGGATCCAAACTGAGGATTGAGAGGGCACATTGTTTGACTTCATCCTTGGAGGCATGAACCAGACTATCAACCATATCTTCCTCTTCCTCTTCTCGTCTTGGATGATGATGATCTGCTTCTGTTATGGATGATGATTTGAATGAAGATCAAGGATGGGCTGGATGGGCTGGATGATGATCTTGAGCAATGAAAGGCTGGGTGAATCAATGCTGCTTCTCTCCTTGATGACTCAAAAGATGAAGCGGTGGTGATGATGATGGTGGTGGTGATGGCAAGCCAATGGCTGTCTAGATATGGAGGAAGATGAAGATCAAGAGGTTGAGGGATCATGGAGATTTGCAGATCAAGGATGAGAGCAACTGAGGGCCCAAGCAAGGTTGCAAGCTGTTGAAGGTTTGGTCAAACAAGGGAGGATAGGAGGATGAGGTTGATGAGGGCAAAGCAAGGAAGGGATGAAGGGAGTTGATGGAGCAAATAGGATGATGAGACTGAGGATTGGTCAATGATTATAATTGAGGCAAGAAAGCCACGCATGAATTGAATACAAAAATAACTGGGGACAGGTTGATGGAGGAGGCAAGGACACTTCAATGACCAGTCGGAGGATTAGATCAAGATCAAAGGGGTTCCAGGACCGTTGAAATGGTTTAGATGATTGTTCTTGGAAGTGATTCAATCAAATAAACTGGAAAAGGTGTCCAGGATGGGGCACCACATCTCTCCCCAACTTACAGACTGTCCCTAGTCTGCTCCCAAGTTTGATGCCATAAAAAGAGAAAGTAAAGAAAGATGATTGAAACCAAGGAATGGCCATTTTGATCTTGAGAGTTGTTGAAAAGGAATATGTCAATCAATCCAAAGGAAAATCTTATAAGTGGCTAAGATAAAATGGAGAAGGCGTCCCAGGTGCTCACATGCGTGGCATGAAGTAGAGTTTCACAACAAAACGCAGCAGATGACCCTGGTGGTGCACAATTGGGAGGACTTACTTTTGGTACAAGTTGCCTCCACAAGAATGAAATTTCTTGACCTTATCAGCAGAGAACCTTCTGGCCATCTGAGTACCATCCAGTTCCTCCAAAACATATGATCCACCTCTAACTTGACGGACCACTTGGTAAGGACCATTCCAGCAGTTAGGGAAAATCTTTCCCCACTGAGTTTCCAAGGAACAATTATAAGCTAAGACTAGATCCCCAGGGTTCAAGGGATCCCTGATTTGCTTCAAATGCTTGTCTTCCCAATACTGAACTGATTTTTCCCTAGACTTCATCATCTTCTGATAAGCTTCACTACGGACATCTTCACTCCTTTCCAACTGCTTGGATCTGGCAATTAATAGATCAGTGGTGGAAGAAACCTTTTCCCAAGAAATACCTAAGAAATATTCCATTTTCAGATCCAGAGGAAGGATAGCCCTTTGACCAAAAATGATTTTGTAAGGTGAGTAGCCAGTGGTTTGTTTAGTTGAAATTCAATCAGAGAAGAGGACCAGGGGGAGGAATTTGCAACAATTCTTGCCACTTTCACCAGCCAGTTTGACAAGAGAAGCCTTCAAAGGAGAATGGCCTCTTTCCACCATGCCTTGGCCTTCAGGATAATAAGGAGTGGTCACCCTATGTTGACCAGGAAGTGATTGGATCATATCAGCCAGTTTACCACCAAACTTGGAGCCGCCATCCGTTGAATAAGATTGTGAAAAGCCATAACACATTGTCAAAGTCTCATAAAGGAAAGCTGCTACTGATTCAGAGCTGAGGTTCTTAAGAAAATTTGCTTCAACCCATCCAGAAAAATCATCTCTAGCCACAATGAGGTACTTACCTCCACCAGCCTTAATGTGAACCACATCCATAGCAATCCTCCCAAAGACAGTGGACTCTTGAGTGGGGTAACAAATTTTGGCTGGGCGCCTAAGATCACGTTTCTGGCACACTTCACAACTACTGCACCATTGAGAGACGGATTTCTTCAGAGATGGCCACCAAAATCATTTGGATATTTGTTGATAAGTTTTTGTTTCCCCACAATGACCAAGGCCTTCATGGAGACTTTCAAGGATTGCGGGCTTAGAAGGGATAGTGACCACAACAAGTGCACAAGGAGATCATCTTTTCATGAGCCTAGAACCTTGGACAAAGAAACTAGAGGACTTCCTTTTAAGGGAAAAAAATTCTTTGGCAGAGAGATCAGGGGTTCTTTGGAGAGTTGAAAGGTACTGCTCTAACTTAAGCCAGAAACCTTGCTGTAAACCAGAGTAATCTTGGGAGGAGAAAGCACAAACAGGGCGGACCAAGGGTTCCTCCTCATCAAAATCCATTCCAACATCCAATTCATCATCTCCAAGAGGGCGTCGAGGTAAACCATCAGGCATGGTGAAAGATTTCCCAGGCCTGTGAACAATATCAAAAGAGAACAACTGGACAAAAGCCACCCAAAAATTCATTGGAGCATTTGGAAGACTGGGGGCATTGATCATTTCAATAATGGATTTTGCATCAACTTGTAACTCAAAGTTTTGACCCCAAAGGACAGTCTGGAGCTTCTTCAACATTTGGGCCACACCGCAAAGTTCCAGTTTTGGCTGGGAATACCTGGATTCCACATCTGAGAAAAGAAGAGATTCATACAGAGCAGGAAAATCCAAACCATTTTCATCTTCCTGAGTAAGGACAGCCCCAACAGATTGATAACTAGTGTTCACTGCCAGCTTGATCTTGCCAGCTCCAGGTCCATAAGTGATCTTTTTCAAAACAATGTCTTTCACAACAATTGTTTTGAGTATCTGGAATGATTGTTTGCAAGCTTGGGTCCAAATCCATTCAGCTTCCTTTCTGGTTAGACGACGCAAGGGTGCACAGATTTCAGATAGCAAGGGAATCAAGATCCTGACATAAGTTACAACACCTAGGAAACCTCTAACTTCTGTTGGATTTATTGGAGTAGGCCAGGAGATGATTTTTTTGACTTTAGAGGGTGCCATACTTCTTCCTTCCTTGCAGACTATATCACCAACAATTTCCAAAGCAGGGACACAGGCGGCAAGTTTTGATCCAGAGACAGTAAGGCCAGATTCCTCAATTCAAAACAAAATTCTTTCCAAGATACTAGCATACTCCCAGATAAATCATTGGATTCCTGAGTGCCAAGGTAAGAGCTCATTATCATAGTCAGAAACTGGACATTTAATCCCACCATCATCAATAAAGATACCCGCATGATCCTGGATTTTGTCCTGGAGGATCCACATCATCTGAGCCTGATAGACTGCAACCGAGTTGGTGGCACCTTGAGGCAATCAATTGAGTTGAAATCAACCAAGGGGAGTATCAAAAGTAGTGAGGGGAAGAGAAATAGGATGCAAGGATTGTTTGTCATAGCCACCCATAATGTCACCTAGACCATAGCAAGCTCTCCCAGAGAAGGATTTGATAAATTCTTCAGTAGAAGGAGGGATACCAGAGTCTTTAATAGTAACCCTATTTAGAGGCTGGAGATCATGAACTATTCTAAGTTTACCATTACTTTTCAGGACACAGAAAACAGGACCGGAATAGCTAGAAGTTGATTGTTTGTATAAACCGGTTTGGACTTGTTTTCAGACCAACTTGATGAATTTTTTGATTTTAGCAGAAGGGATTGGGATCTTTTTCTTCTTCCAGGGATCATGTTCTACTATAGGGATGATATAAGGTAGGCCATAGGACACTTTCAAGAGACCTCTCTCTTCTTCAAAGAAAGCAATGGATTTTTCCCTAAGAGCTAGGACATTTTTTATCAAATTTAACTCATCAGGAAGAAGCCATCCATCTGGACCAAAGTTGACCACTTTCAGACATTCTTCAGTGACCCAACTAGAGGGAATGAATGTACCAGTGAGGGATTGGGGTAGACCACAGTAAGGATTGCTGGATAGAGGAGGACGCCTAGGGGGGGAGTGAGGTTGAGAGGCATTTTTTGGTTGACTGGCTGGACCCTCTTTGCAACTGGTTTGTACTTAGTGGCAAAGGAGAGGAATCCTTGCTTCCTCCAAGCATTGACCAGTGAGACCTGACTACAAAAGCTGAGACCATGTTCCAACATCTTCCAAGTTTGATGTTCTGCTGCGTCCTTGAAAGGTGCCTTTTCCATAAGAGAGGATCCAAAAGATAACACATTGCTCACAAGTGTGGCACAGGGTAGAGTTTTGAAAATGACAGTAGTAGAAGCCCCTGGTGGTGCACAATTGGGAGGACTTACTTCTACCCCAAATTGCCTCCACCTAAGACCACACTCCTTCATACCAAAGCCACCAAGAAAAGAATTGAGATTGAGATCTAGTTTAGACTCATTGCGGAGATTCAAAACCGGAATAGAGGATGATTGATCAGGCTGACAAGAAAAAGTAAAAGAAGATACAACAGATCCAGACACCAGGAAAAATCTGGTGGATCGGGTCAGCAAGTGACATCACATCCTTTGGATGAGATGGTTGCATCCAATTGATTTCTAGAATGTTTCCATCATTTGGAAACACAGCTTACCCCCAGTTTACAATTAGTTGCTTTGCAATTTCTCAAATTATTCACATCTGTTTCTCATTTCATTCTATTCTGTTTCCCCTTTTGATATCCTAGCTTTCTACTTCTTTTCTTCTTGTCTTACTTATGATTTCAATTGGTATTCTCCAAGGATTCTATTTTACTTCCTCACAGATTCCATGTGGTTTCAAATTTTTTCCTCCCTGACTTTTCCCTGATTTCTCCCTGATTTCTTGCTGATTTTGCACAAGTTTCGATTTTTCCACCTATTAGGATAATCCCTCCTAATTTTCTGAAATGAAATAAAAGCATTTTTTGAACAAAATTTATCCTCATCATTCATACAATTCCTTCTTTCATGGAGTTTCTGTTCTATCTACAGGTAATGCTTGATAGATTTAATTGGAATTGACTCCAAAAATAAATCAAAGAAAAAAAATTGAAACAATTCATGACACTTGGCATATTCCATAATTTTTAAATTTCACTTTCAGGAAGGTATAATTTTGTGACTAGTATTATTCCATTTTGAGAGAAATATGCACACTGGCTATCAACAGCATCACAAGAAATTATTTGTTGTTCAATCCCATGTTTAACTTTGTAAACATTGAGATGCTTTCAATCAACTTAAAAATTTGTGTCAATTTGAAATGGAGTCACTTCCAAGAAGTAACCTGGTATGCTCCCATATGGATCCACCACACTAAATATGGTTTTTATCTGACCCAAGAAGGAGACTTTACCCAGATTATATGACACAGTACTGTTTCCAGAATTTGATTCTGTTGTTGATAATGCCATTTTATTCCAATGGAGATGATTCTGATAGTTCCACCATGGTGAAAGAGTAACAGTGTTTGGTTCATTGGCACTATTGATTTGATTGAAATCTTGCCAATTTGTAGAAGAGATGGAATTCCTGAGATAATTGAGGAATTTGTAATAAGATTCTGGATTTGCATGGACAGGATTTAGGTGTGGGATTAAATTTGACCTGGTGGATGATTCAAGAATTCTTGAAAGTTGATTTATATCTGGTGGTGCACCTGGTGTGTTGATCAGGGCCTTTAAATTTGAAAGTCTGCAGAACCTTTGAACTATAGTAAGTGGCACTTCATCTGAGTTTTATGTAAATCATAGTCAGCATTGTTGTATTCTGTATATCTTTGATTGAAAGTAATTCACACACCCAAAACATTGTTGCTGTTGAACTTGGAAAATAGCCCATTCAAGCGCTCATAAGCCCAGGTAGCACATGTGGGGCCAGGCCCCCACCTTTGTAAAAGCTCAGGGATACGGGATGCAAGATGATGATTTGGCTTTTGATTTTGCTCTGGAAAGAGCTTCCTACAAAGTTGGCAATATTTTGCCCAGTGCCTGGTGAAATCAGAACCATTTTGGGAGCTGATATTCCAACTAGTGGCAATGTTCAAACAGGTCACTAAATGGAAGGTATTTTCAACAATGTTTTCTGGGAATGGACATTCTTCAAATTGCATGGCAATGATGAGATTGGGAATGTAGACTTTATAGAGAAGAGACCACTCTGCAGCCTTGAGACTTCCATGACCTGCTGCTCCAAGGTTTTTTGGTACTCTTGTCCAATCAGATGGGATTAGAGTAATCTTGATGACTTGTTGAAGATTTTTCAGCAGAACAGAATCAAACTTGAATTTTGATAAAATTGGAGGGCTTTGCTTGGGGATATCACTAGTGCTTGGATCCAAAAATGAAACAGGTACATAATCCAAGTCAGAGAATGAAGAAGATGCCCCCATGAATCCTTCATTAGTTAGAGCCGGAGTTTGTTCTCTCCCTTTGCCTTTGGATTTTTGTATATTTTGAATATCTTGCCGGGCATCTCTTTTTAAGTAACACAATTCTCTAGAATCAATTTGATTTTCACTGGGATCTTCATTGTCTCCACTTTCATCTCCATCATCATTTGATTCATCATCTGATGAGTCTGGTGCATTTTTCTGTATCTTTTTTCAAGAGGATTCTGGAAGTTTTAATTTGGTAACAGCATGATCTTTCAAGGCTCCAAGAATCATATTGTGCATTATTTCAAGGTTTGCCATTTTTGTGGCATCCCAATAAGGGAGTTCTTCCAATATTGAGTAACGGACACCATTTTCTTTTAAGAGATGATCTCTGTGTGATTGCGTTGCATGTAACCATGAATTTACTTGAATTTTGTGCTCTGAAAAATTTCTTGGGGCCCAATTGAAAGGCTCAATGTCATTTATCTCAGAATTTTCAATGGTACAGAAGTTGCAAAACCTTTTTCCTGAATGACTGGTAAATCCTATGATCTTGCGCATTGCCACAACATCTGCTATGACATTGAGTATAGAAGCTCTGATGGTAACTCCTGAAGGATTATTATTGGTCTTGGAGAAGTGGACACCATTCCAAAGTTTCTGAAGTTCTCTGACTAGGGGGGTGAGTATATGATTCAGTTGAGGACCAGTAGGCTCCTTGGGGCCAGGTATTATTCCTACCAGATAAATGTTTTCTGCTTTCAGACGTATCTCAGGTGGAAGATTCAGGCATACCATGGCAATGGTTCCAAGAGAGGCATGACGACTAGACTTGCCAAAAGCATTAAAGCAGTCAACATATAGGGTGAATGCCAAGTTCCCAGGCTTTGAAAAAAAAGGGGGAAGTTTCATTTGGGCCCTTGAATCTTTTCCAAACAATCCCATCCCAGATATCTTTCATTATCTCAGAGGGTTTGTTTTGGAGATGTTTGAGAAGTTCTTCCTCAATACCTGGACGGTTCAAAAATCTTGCCAGCCATTGTTGAAATGGTTGGTAAATGAAATTTTTGCTTGCGGAGAATTTTGATTCTTGTGAATGCTTTCTGCTAGGCATGGAGTTAATGGAAGTCTTCATAGATCGCAAGGTTGATGAGCAAGGTGGACCCTGGTCAAATCTTTTTAATTTTTGTGTGCATTTGATATTAGGGTCTGTGACATTTTTTTCTTGGTCAACCAAGTAGAAGCACTCTGGAAAACAGACATATATCTCCAGTGAAGCATCCAGGTTGAGATGCTTGAAGATGGTCAAAATGCTGAGGGGAATCTTTGAGCTGTTATTGGGCTGATGGTTTTGAAGAGTATTTTGAATATTTAAAGCAAAAAGCAGGAACCTTGATGCCTCTGTACTAATGTGATGATGCAAATTCATGATGGCTGTGATCACCATTGGAAGGATGATATGTTGTTGGTTTTGTATCCAGGGTAATAGGACAAAGTCTTGAGTGTCAAATATGGGAACACCAGCCAGAGGTGAAATTGACGTTATATCATCTTGAGATTGTGCCACGTTTGCATTGTTATTATCTAATGGATACCTATGGCTTGATGGTGATCTTGGAGACAGCGCTTGTGGAGCAACTAGTGCTTGTGAAGAAACGTGAGTGGAAAGCAAACTTGTGGTGCTTTTTTGATGCTTAGCATATCCAGAAGGGGTAAATGCTATGCCTTGCTTTATCCCATTGGGATTCATATGAGTTTTTCTGGAGCAATTTTCACACATGCAAACAATAAGTTGGATATTTTTAGGGGCCATTTTGGTCCAAGTTCTTGATGAGTGGAATAATTGATGATGGAGGAAAAAGTTGTCTCTTTATATGAAAAAAACTTGCGTGAAATATGTTGGAGGTTCAATGTTTTTGTTTTCCTCCTCTCAGTGGCTCATGTGGCTTATTAAGATGAAATAAATTGAGTTCTTATCTTGAAAAATTTAAACTGATTCCATGAGACATGTTTTGGGAACTTGGAAGAACAATTTTCTTCACTTATCATGAAACCATAGATGGCTTATCATGAAGCAGTTGATTTGCTATCATGAAACAATAGAGGACTATCATGAAAAATTCAAAGGCTTATCATGAAAAATTTGAAGGCTTATCATGAGGTGTTTCATTTCATTACTTATCATGAAGAATTATTTACATAGGTTTTTTGTTTCCCATAATACATTACCCCAAGAGTAAGATCAATAAAACATATTACTGTAGTGTAATTGATCCAACATGGGCTTTACGTGGAACACTAAATACAAAATTCTCTTCAGTATTCACAGATTGAAGCCAATAATCACTGAAATCAAGTACCAGACATTTAGCAAGAGTAAATTGTGAAGTCCAAGGCCAAGAGAATGCTTTATCATCAAAGAAATATTGTTTAATCAGAGATACAACATATGAATCGGTTCTTTTCCATATTTTTTCAGTTATATCTTTTGGCTCTTGCTGATTTATTTTAGAGATTAATGATATAAGCTGGAGAGAATCAGTGACTTTGAACCTCTTCTGATCATCTGGAATAAGCAGGAAACCACGTATTCCAGAGACCAGACATGCTGCTAGAAGGTGATAGGCAGGACGTTTGGTGAATTGTTGAGGAAGTTTGGGAAAAGCAGGAGTATATTTTGCAATAGTGGTTGTTGCCCTGTTGATTTTATGTTTTGCCCAAAGAACGGAGAAAGCTATGAGCATATAGTAAATGCCATCTACCACATTATCTATTGCTTTGAAGTCGCTTGCAGGCATGTTGGATAGATTGTTTTCTCCAGACTGTGTGATTGCTGGTTTGTTTTGCCGAGATTTGATGCAATTGATGAAGTACTGAATTTTAAAGATTTCCTCTGCCATTTCATCCTCTGGATGAACTGGATTATCAAATTTGGGGGCAGGAGTGACTTCCTGAGAAACCAATGAAATTGACTGGAACCAGATGTGGGCCCAGTTGCATTTGCAGTGCTCGGTAGGAAACAAAAGTAATTGGATCAAATCCTCAAAGGAATAATAGCCCATTTTTGGGAGGTCGGTTGGTGTGGAGGGGATGTTGATGACTTCTGGAGAGTATTATGTCTCATTTACTTTAGCTTTGAACGGGTTGGAATCTGAATGCAGAAAAAAAACCAGTTCAGCCTTGAAAAAATGCATGCCAACATTCAGATTGATTTACCACTACTTTCCATTTGCTTGACCCACTCCTTCAAACCAGTCAAACATGTTTCAAACCAGATGGACTGGCTCAGAGTTGAGGGGTATGATTCCAAGGGTTTGAAGTTTTTCAACCAAGCCTCAAAGAGATGAATTGTGGATGAAACTGCCAAATCATATGCTGAAAGGGTGAGGGAGGTAGAGAATAATTTGAGAATTGGCTGAGCTTCTGAATGATACTTTTTGAGACAAGGCATCCCATCTTGAATGAAATCAAAGAAAAGAATTTTAACATTAGTTTTACTATCAATCAATATTAAATAAATATATTTTCCTTACCAGGAGCTGGGTTTTGGACGCTCTGAGAGAGCTGCAGATTTTGAGTTGATTGAGAAGGTGTTTCTGAAGAGGAGCCAATATTTGAGATTGTCTCCCCAGCTGGATTGGTTTCAGTTTCATTGTTGGGGACTGCAGCCAAATCATCTGGTTTTTCTGTGTCGGGTTGTGCAGAAATGTCCATTTCATCTTCTTCCTCATCACTTTCTTGAACAAATACATGCTTTTTTTTGGCAGGTCTGTTGGAGGAGGAGTGAGAGGCGGATTGCTTTTTGAGTAGGTTGCCACTACCAATTCTGACCTCTTCATCTTCAGGTAATTCTTCACCCTTTGATACGACTGATACAGAACACAATGGTCAACAGGGGTCAAGATTGAAGTTGAGTGGGAATGACTTACTGGCATCATATTTTTCACAGGCTTCAATTCCTTGACAAGCAATATTACAAAGAGAGCGGGTGTCTGTTTTGTCATTTGCAATTTTTTCCAATTGTTGACGTTTTCGTTTGTTACTGGAGAGGAATTCCTGGCGTAATATGAGAGAGAATTCTGAATCATTTAGGAATCCACCAGTTTCAGATGGAGGAGGGGGTGGGAGTGGTTCGGCTGCATTGTCTTTGTCACCAACAACTTTGTTCCAAGCAGGAGGTATAGGCAGGTTTGAGATAGGGGAAGGGGGGGCATCCATTGCTGCAGGCTCCAAGCTATCAGGTGAAGTTTGGATATTGACCTGGGCATTTATATTGTCTGTTTATGCAAGGGGTGCAGGAGTATCATTCCCAAGGGAATTGAAAGAAGATTGAGTGGTAACCATGATCAGATATATAATTTCAAAAGAGTATGATAAGAATGGAAAGTAGGATGTAGGAGCTGGGGATGAAACAGTGGTGTAGTGAGGAAAGATTGAGTGGATGGATGAGGGGGGAAAAGAACAGGGAAAGACGCTCTTTATATAATGGTGCTGGGGGATCATGACTGTATTTGATATGAAAGCATGAGATGACAGAACTGATGACAGGGCCTTGAAATCAAATTCTATTCAAGTATATTCATGTTTTGATGGTGGCATGTGTATATTGCAGACAGAACATAAATAAAACAAATACCCAGTACAGAGACCGGATATAGTATGAAGCAGGAGATGTAGTCTGCAGATAAATATAATTACATACAATGTGTTAATTTACTTCTTAATTCTGCATGGCGTGCAGATGAACCACCAGTGATCACCTCATCCTCTTGCATTGCGGCCAAACACCCATTGTAAAGTCTCTGAGCAATTTGCACAGAAATACCAATTCTGGTGAATGGACTTCCTGCCGGTCAATCAGATTGAACAGTTTGGTGGAATAATAGGTTGGAAGCCCAAAAGAGATCAATCCATCCATCATGCTTGTCAAACTCAATGACCGTGGAAATACCTGGAAGAACAAACTGGCCTTGTTTGATGTCAAATCCTTGACTGAAGGGAGCTGGTTCTCCGGTTGCCTCATGGATACCACAAAAGCCACCATAAGTGATAGCATTGACGTCATCATCAATATGAGCTTGATTGTAAAACTCCCTCCAGGTGGCGCCGATGTTGGCAGCAAAAGGCTCGGTGTCCTGGGGGTCTCCATATTCTTGGGCACCAAAACCAGGAATGTTTGCCTGTTTCATCTGCTCAATTGCATGTGAAAAGAGTCCAGGGGCCAACGCTTTGTATCTTTTGGACATGATTTGTTGCACAAAAGGCATCTTGTCCAGGAGAGCCTTCCACTGTTTGTATCTTTCTGGAGTAAGAGTCTTTGAAGCAAAAGGCTTATATATTCCTAATGAAAAAAACTGAATTAAAATTAGTATCAATTATAATTGAAAAAATCAATAATATAATTACTTGCCGAATTTTTCCACTTCATCATACCCCTTATGCCAACCAAGTGCTTTCATGATACCACCAAGAAAAGAGGCATTTTTTTGATTTCCATAGAAAGATCCAAGTTTGAAAATAGTTGTGGTCAAGAGTCTGATTTCCTCATATTCCGTGGGTGTCATGTCTGACCACTTGGTGAATTTGTAAACCAAGCCAAGTTCACGCTTGTGGTTGGTGAGGACAACCACTGGAGGTCCTGGGTTAATATGGTGTTTGAACTGCTCAAGGAACCTGGTCGTGTTTGAAATTGAGTGCACATCTGGACATTTGATCATTGTAAAGTCATCCGGTTGGTTGAGGGAGAGGCTGAGACCAGGGCAGCGGGTGATATTGGCCAATGCCTCAATTTTCTTCTTCTGAGTTTCAGAGCTGAAACCATAATCCTGACTGGTGGAAGTACGGGTGAGGACATGTTGGCTCTGAGTTGGACGTGGAGGAAGGACCTTAAGAGTGGGTATGTTAACCGATGTGGAGACTCCTTTGGGATTGGGTAAAGTTTAGCAAATAGCTTGCTGGAAGTCACTTGAGGGGGAATTTAGTACTACAACTACTAATAAGATAGATGAAGACTAAGGGTGGTTTTGAATTGCCTGCCCCTCTAAGTACTATAGTAGTCTCACAACAATAAAAGAAAAGAGAAATGGTGGCTGATTTTCAAATAGAGTTGCTACTATAGTAGTCTCTATCAGACCTAGGATCAATGTATTCAAGCTTGATAAGGAAGAAATGGTGGAACAGATAGGTGACCTGGTGGATAGAAGCTGAGTAAGGGAAGAATCCTTTCTCTAGTCTTATCCTTTATATATTATTTATGTTGTTTTATTGGTTACTGATGAATACTCCCTTGATGTTACAGGTGTTGAGTGATAAAGCTGAAATGGTTGAGACTATGCTTGATAACTGATGATGATGGTTGATGATGCTTGATGATGATGATGATGGTTGAGGTAGGTGATGATGATGGTTGATGATGGTTGATGAATGATGATGGATGAGGTAGGTGATGATGGTAGTTGATGATGGTGATGGTGGATGATGATGATGGTTGATGATGCTGATGGTGGATGATGATGATGGATGATGATGATGGATGATGATGGTGATGGTGGGTGATGATGATGATTGGTGATGGTGATAATGGTGATGGTGGATGATGATGGTGATGTTTAGGTTATGGGGACATGGTGGTGATGTTCAAAGGTATGGGGTATTGGGTAAATAATGGTGGTGGTGGATGGTCAAAAGTATGGGTTATTGGGTTGGCCCATGGTCAAAAAAATATGGGGTAATGATGATGGATGGTCAAGGGTAATGGTGGTGGTTGATGGTGGATGGTCAAGGGTAATGGTGGTCGTTGATGGTGGATGGTGATGGTGATGGTATGGGTTATGGGATTGATGATTTCTACAGTATGGGTTATGGGATAATGGGTTGAGTATGGTCAAAGTATGGGTTAAGGGTGCCTAGGAGGCATGGTGATCCCTGGAGGGGAGGAGGGGGGGAACTGATGGGACCTGGATGGGGGAGAGAGGCCCTCTATTTATAGAAAATCCTGCCCTCAGGGCTGCCCCTGAGGGTCTCCCTGATACAGTGAATACAGTTCATGAGGCATTTTTGCTGGTCAGAGGAGGAGGCTGTGCAGGATCTACATGCATGTACACCCTTGCATGCATTGCTTTGCTGCATTGATACAGGTTCCCCCTGCATAAATTACTTCTGTATAGTGTCCTGTATGATGCTGTACAGCCTCTGCATGCAGTGCCTTGCATTTATTGCTGTGTATACAGGTGATTTGTTTGGTTCTTCATGCAGTGCCTTGCATATATTGCTTCTGTATTATGTGATCTGTTTGGTTCTTCATGCAGTGCCTTGCATATATTAATTATGCATACTGCTGCAGGTTTGTTTGGTGATGTATGGTTGTACTGTATGGGGTATGTAATTGAAGGCTTCCTGGGTATGTCCATGAACTTTCACTGGTCTGTGACACCTGGTAGGGGTATGGGTAGGCCAGGGTTGATTTGAGCTGTATCCTCTAAACCATGAGAGATAGAGGGGTACTTTGGCTGAGTGACTAGGGGTTATTTTTGGTGTAGAATCCATTTTTGAGGTCTGTTTGATGATTGGAGCTGTCCTTATACTAGAAAAGTGAGTCTGATGGCTATAGGTTAGGTTTTGGATCACCACATCCCCCCCCAAATTAATGCTGTCCGCAGCATTCCTGCCTATAGACATCAGGCTCTATTTTTTTTACCAACTATGTCACCTTTCTTCTCTTCACTCTCCTCCTCTGTCCTCCTTTTTTTTTTTTTTATTTTATTTTATTTTATTTTTATTTTTATTTTTTTTTAATCCTCCTCCTGACCATCAGTGTCTTCCTGAAGATCCTCTCCTGCTTCCGTGGGTGCTCCTCTGCTGTAAAATCTCTTGACTTGACTGGCTGCAAACCTTCTTGTCAATTTTTTCCCATCCAGCTCCTCAAGGATATAAGGCCCATTATTTACTTGCTCCAGTACCCTGTATGGGCCATTCCACCTATTCTTGAAAAGTAGCCCCCATTGCGACTCCAAGGTCCTATTTTACACCAAGACCAGGTCCCCACTTTTCAAGGGCTTCCTAATCCTATGGGCCAATCTCCTGTCCCAATATTTTATGGATGATTCCCTTGACTCTTTAAGCTTCTCTTGTGCCTTCTGGATGTTTTCCTCCTTCTGAGCTAGTTGCTCTGCCCTGGCTTTCAATAGGTCTGAGGTAGTGTTTACTTGATCTCATTTGATTCCCAAGTAGGTCTTCAGTTCCAAGTCAATGGGTAAGACTGCTGGCTGGCCAAACTGTAGTTCAAATGGAGAGAAGCCTGTAGTCCTCTTTGTAGAGATTCTGTCCACAAACGTAACCAGTGGCAGGTATTCCTTCCATTTGGCCCCATTTTCTCCACATATTTTTACTAGTGCATCTTTGATTTCCTTGTGACCCCTTTCTATCATTCCTTGCGCCTCTGGGTAGTAAGGTGTAACTACCCTGAGCTTGGTCCCTACTTTCTTGATGGCTGATTGGAGTTCTTTCTTGAATTCCCCTCCCCCATCCACTGTTACTTCCTTGGGTATACCATACCTGTATATCCATTCAGATACAAACCAAGCAGCTATAATCCCTGACTTCAGACTGACCAACCCCACATTTTCTGCCCACCCAGAGAGGTCATCCCTGGCTACCACAAGGTACTTCCACTTTCCTGCTTTTACATGAACTGCATCCATGGCCACCCTCTGGAACAGGGTAACTGAGACAGCTGGTCTACCTTCTTCCTTCTGCTGAAGTTTGCTCCTCTTTTGGCATGGTTCGCAGGATTGGACCCACCTTCCTATCATCTTCTTCATTCCTTCCCACCAGACTCTTATCTTGATTCTTCTGTAAGTCTCTCCACTCCCCCTATGGCCCATTTCTTCATGTAGCTCTTTCATGATTTTCTCCTTCTCTTCCTTTGATGATATTACCAACTGTGGGCCCCAGATTCCTCTCCTTTTCAGTCTTCCTCCCTCTATAAAAAAATTTGGTGATCTTCTCTTTATTTTCTGAAACTCTTTGTCAGAGCTTCCTGCTGGCCTTTGCAAGGTAGCTAAGTATTCTTTCATATTCTCCAAGAATTGATCTTGGTCTACATTGGATGGCTTTCCTTCAAGGAGATTGAGGTGCTTGACTCCTAAACCTGGATGTGGACTAATCCACTCCTCTTCTTCATCAAAGTCCTTGTGAAATTCCTCCGGGTCTTCTTCTGGCCTTCTTGATAGGCTATCAGGCATGGTAAACGTCTTCCCTGGCTTGTGGAATAGGTCAAAAGAGAAAAGTTGGATGAAAGCCACCCATCTGGTCATTGGGGCACTGGGTAGACTGGGGGTTTTGATAATCTCAATAAGGGCTTTTGCATCTACTTGGAGCTCAAAGTGTTGCCCCCAGAGAGTTGTTTTAAGTTTCTTGAGTAATTCTGCCACCCCACACAGTTCCAGCTTGGATTGGGAGTATTTCTTTTCTGTTTTTGAGAATCCTACTGACTCATAGTAGACTGGCCTTGGCCTACCTTCTGGGTCCTCTTGCATCAGTACTGCCCCAGCAGCCATATAACTTGAATCTACTGCTAGTATGATCTTCCCCGCTCCTTTTTCATAGTTGATACTCTTGAGGGTTATATCTTCCCCTACTATCCTCTTGAGCAAAACAAAAGCCTCTTGAATTTTCTCATCCCAGCAAAATTCCACATCCTTCCAAGTTAACCTTCTGATTGGTGCTGATAGGGCTGAGTAGTTGTTGATGAAAATCCTGACATAGGCACACAGCCCCAAAAATCCCCTTGCCTCCTTCTTGTTCCTTGGTTTGGGCCAGTTCTGGATTTTATTAACCTTCTGTTCTGCTACCTTCCTTCCCTCCTGGGACACCACATGCCCTACTATGTTCAAAGCTGGAACACAGCAAGCAAATTTCTCCCCAGATATGGTTAGTCCAGCTTCTTCTATCCTAAATAGAATCCTTTCAAGAGTTGTTGCATACTCCCAAATGAATCTCCTGATTTGAGGGTTTTCTTCCAGGGCTTCCTCCTGGTATCTTGACCTAGGTCCTTTTATTCCCCCATCATCTATAAATATTCCCACGTATTCTGGAATTTCTTCTTGGAGTATCCAGGTCATCTGAGCTTGGTAGACTGCCACTGAATTAGTTCCCCCCTGAGGCAACCTTGTGAGCTGTAGCCTCCCCAGGGTAGTTTCAAATGTGGTCAGTGGCCTAGAAGTTTTGTCCAGTTCCCTTTCATCATATCCCCCCATTATATCACCAAGGCCATAACAGGATCTTCCTGAGAATGATTCAACAAATCCCTCTATTTTTGGAGGGGTTCCAGCATCCTTGATGGTGACCTTGTTCAGGGGTTGGAGATCATGGACTATCCTGATTTTCCCATTAGATTTAGCTACTGGAAACACTGGGCTGGAATAACTTGAGGTGGATTGTTCATATAGGCCTGATTTAATTCTTTTCCTGACTAAGTCCGTAAATTCCTCCCTAATAGCCTGTGGTATTGGTATGGGTTTCTTTTGCCAAGGCTCATGGGGAATGGTAGGTATTTTGTAGGGTAAACCATAAGTGTGCTTGAGTAAACCCCTTTCTTCTTCTGTGAAGGCAATTGCCTTCTCCCTCAGGACCATTACATGCTTGAGTAAGTTGATTTCTTCTGGGGTAAGCCAACCTTCAGGCCCAAAATTCACTAACTTCACCCTTTCCAGGGTAATTCTAGGGGTTGGCCTGAAAGAGGGCGGGTGAGGGGTGAGCGGTGTTTGATATGGATCCCTGGACAGGGGTGGCCTTTGAAGCGGGGGGTTGAGACCTTGTGGAATGGGCTGGTTAACTGGTCTGATCTTCTTCTCCACACCTTTGTATTTAGCCCCAAGCACTTGGGGTTCCATGGCGCCTGGTTGCTTCTGGCTAGACGCCTCCCTTCTCTTTTATTTATTTATTATAATAATTTTTTTTTTTTTTTTTTTTTTTTTTTTTTTTTTTGCGGGCGGGTAAGTTTTTTTTACTTGGTGAATTGGTCAGGGTGCGGTAGAATGGACGTTCTGCAGTTTTCGGTCATGCAGGGGACCCCCGGTTCTGCTTAGCCTTGCGTGCCCATTTCAAAGGCGGCTGCACCGCAAGGCAAGCCACGCGCATATCGCCGCAAAAAAAGGAGGCGCGCACCGCTGCCCTCAAGGACTATGACCCTCAACTCCGCCCTTGGAAATTGCCACTCAACTACACGCACGCCACCCCATTCATCAATTCACAGGTCTCCTTCCATTGGTAAGTTCTCTTTCTCTTTGTTCATTTTTTTCTTCCTTATTATTTCTGTTATACACCTTTTTTTTGTTCTCCTGTTTTTTTTAATTTATGGGTTAGCCTCGTTTATCTAATTGATCACCTCTTCCATTTTCTTCCAAACAGCCTGTATCCTGCCAGCCTCCCGCGTTTTGTCATTTGTTTCCTGGAAATCGTGGCGTTCCTTGGCGTCTCCGATTCTCGTTAGGCATCCCTTTTTCGTGAGTTTGTTGGAGGGGATCAACTTGATTTGCTCCCTCGATTCCATTTTTTTTTTTTGGCGTAATCTTTGGTTGTACCCTCTTCCGGACCTTATTTTCCCCTCCTTCATTCCTCAGCCTGCTCTTCTTGGCAGCGCGCCGTTGGCAAACTCCGGTCGGAACTATTCCCATTCCTTTACTCCAATCATGGCTCCCTGATTGGTCGAACCAGCCTGTACGTTCTCAATCGTTTTCTTCACTCTTTCCTGTACAGATTGCAATCCTGTACGTCAATCTTGCCTTCTTCTTTTCTGCATTTCAATTGAATCCTCCCTTCTCCCATCTTCTCTCTGCATATATTGACAAACCTGCATGTCAATCATTTTATGCCCCTGATTTTTCTTCTCCCTTCAATTCATTCGGTTCTTCTCCCTTATACCATACTTTGCATTTGCTCGTCATGACCGGTTGACAACCTCTGCTCGACGCCGCTTGGACCATGGATTCTCCAATTCGGCCAAACTATCACGTGAGTTCTTTGCTTCTTATTGATCCTCTTCATGCAGTTCTTGACTATCCTGCATGTCAATCATTTTATGCACCTGATTTTTTTTCTCCCTTCAATTCATTTGGTTCTTCTCCCTTATACCATACTTTGCATTTGCTCGTCATGACCGGTCAACAACCTCTGCTCAACGCCGCTTGGACCATGGATTCTCCAATTCGGCCAAACTATCACGTGAGTTCTTTGCTTCTTATTGATCCTCTTCATGCAGTTATTGACTATCCTGCATGTCAATCATTTCATGCACCTAATTTTCTTCTTAATTCATTTTCTTTTCTTCCTTCTTCCTATTTGTTCCCCGCATCAACAAACGCGTGATTCCATTCGTCACCTGCATATCAAAACCCCGCTCAGACCTGTATTTTTTTCCGAGTCTGCTTCAGATTCCACTGCTCCCGCATACGGCCGTTGGATGTCCTTGCCTTGATTCTCCTTGCGATTCTCTCCCTTGTCAGGAAAGGCGACCGTTTTCTATTTAAAGGGGCCTCTGTCCGCCGGTTTCCTCCTTCCTCATTCGCTCCAACTTCCCTCAGCCGCTCGCACGTTTGTCCCCTTCCTTTGTAGCCCCAATCTTGCTTCCGAGTGCAGGTCTGACCTCCCCCTCTTTTTTTTTTTTTTTTTTTTTTTTTTTTTTTTTTTTTTTTGACTAGGATTCCTCAATACTTCCGATAATGTCCGCCCCAGTTCCCAAATCTCATTTGGATAGCGACGGGGCTTCCGAGGCCTCGATTGTCATCCTGGGACCTCCGGTCTTGGGCTCCAAGCGCAAGGCAACCAAATCTCCCCCACCTCGGCCTCATCTTCACCCTTTTGACGCGCAGCAATTTGCCAATGGCCAGGCCCAATCTGCTCCGACCAACGTCAATGGGGAAGCCGTTAGCGAATATCCCGACTCAGAAGGGGGTTTTGAGACCGGCAATACTTGTCCAATTCTTGAACCTCGCCTTCAAACGGTCAACAACCCCCCTACCGACTTGGGGTACGTCGGTTCGGAGTCGTCGCCCCATCACAGTTCCCAACTGACCGAGCCAGCTACTTCCGAAGACATCCGAGTGGTTCGCAGTCACGACCCTTTCAATCCGCCGTCCCATACCTGGAGGCTCAACTCCAACATTCCCAATTCCCTTCGCCCAAACTCACCGTCCCCTCTTCCGCTTTCTCCTCCAACGCTTCCTCTTGCCATCTCCGAGGGCTTCGACTCGATTCATTTCGCTCTCTGGCGCCTCATGATCAGCCTTCCAAAGGGATCCCACCTCCGGATGACGGTTGAGGATATCCGCGACGAGTTGGATGAGTTTAAAGAGTGGTTCAACCTCTTCCGCGCTGACCAGTGGGTTCCTTTTGTCTCTCTTCCCCCCCTTTTTTTTTATATACATATTTTTACTAAACCAAGGCGACCTAACCAATACCGTCTTCCTGTGTTTTCTTTGTCCACCCAAATCCAGGAGCGCCCAATACTCCCTCTTTTAGCGGATGGGGGGCTAGCTTCTCGTCTGTTTTTTTTTTTTTTTTTTTTTCTTAAAAAAAAGAAAACTTGTAGTGGAAATGCCCACCCTTTCCCTTGGCGCATCGGTGAACACCAATGGCCTACTTCTGCATCAGTCAAAAAAAGAATAAAAAAAAGGAATAAAAACCCAAAAAAAACAAAACAAAAACAAACCCCCTTTTTTTTATTCCATACATAGATTTAACCATACGCTCGATTTCAGTTCTTTCACCTCTTTTTTTTCATTTTTTTTTTTTTTTTTTTTTTTTTTTTTTTTTTTTTTCTTTTTAAAGTTTGGTTTGAGCTGACTTCCCCCTTTTTTTTGCAGACTGGTCTCCCACCCCCTTTTTTTTTTTTTTTTTTTTTTTTTTACTGGGGAAAAAATAGGTTACAGTAGTTGTACAGGAGTCAAAACGGAAGCGGGATACAAAATACATTTTTATATGTTTTTTTTTGCTTGTGTTATTATTTTTTTTATTCCTGCAACCAAAACCAATAGAGAAGGTGATGCAGGACTTCCCTAAAGTGGTCCCAATACCTTTGGATGCTCTCTTCTTTCCAGAGGATGAGCCCCTCAGTCCAATAATCCGCTCAAGGCTCTTGGTAATACAAGCCTACCCGGAATTCTGGTGAGATATATCCATAATCTGAGTCCCAATCACCATTCTTGAGAAAACCCAGGGAACCAATTCCTGTAATTATATCCATGAACTCTAAGTTGCTAAGTCCCCACCCAGGTAAGTTGTCCATCACTGTTTTGTTTGCCGGATTTTCTTCTTGAGTGAACCAATCTGAGTAAACCCTTTGGAACAAGTTCCCTGGTTGGTCATTTGATGTCCCTTTTTCCCATGGGCTTCCTGTGGTACCCTCCAGTTCTTCTGTCTCTTCCAGACTCCTTCCCCATTCCATTTCTTGACACTGAGTTGGTTACTGGTCCAGTTCCATCTTGGCTTCACCTTCATGCTCCTTGAGGTCCTCCTTGATTTCCCCTTCTACCGTTTCTTCATCTGTTTCAATCAGGTCCTCCCACTGAACCTTCCTGAGGGTCATTCCAGCCCTGTTCAATCTTCTTGGTGGCTCCATTTCCCACCCTGCTTGACCTGGCTTGCAAATTGGTATACATAACCTTTTCCCTCCAGGTAGTTCATAACTGAGGATTTCACCCCTCTTTTGAGACAGCTCCAGCCTGACCTTATAGTCAGCCAAGAAGGGTCTCCCAAGTACAGTGTGAACACTCCCTCTTGCTACAAAAAAGTTGGCCAATCTTGGTTCCCCTGGGTTAATTTCAAATTGGATCCTTTCTGCTAGTCCAATCAGAGGTGTTGAGTGCCCTCCAATTCCAGTGATGTTCATTAACATTTCCTTGGTTACCAGTCCTACTTGGTTGGCCAGGTGTTCAGGTATAACATTGAGTTCAGCTCCACTATCCACTAAGGCTCTGACCTTTCTATTCTTGATCCAAATGTCTATGAATCCAAGAGGACAAGCATAGGTAAGGTTTTCCCTGAGTCCATACCATTCCTCCACATCTTCTGAGTCCAAATGGTGTTGACAAGCCTTGACCTTCCTGTTTTCTGGTACAGGTAATTTTGCTGTAATCCCCTCCTCAGTGTTGGTACTCTGAAGTTGCTGGAAGATTTTTGGTGAGATGGCCAGGAGTTCCTCCATGGTGAGTGTGAAAGTTTGCTTGAGTATCTTCCTTTTTAAGTTTATCCCAATCTTGAACTCATCCATATTGTTTGCTGTTTCCAGGTCTCTTGAGGTTCTCTCACCTTCAGGTTCCACATCTTCATTGATTTCCCTTGCCCTTCTGGTAGATTTTTCTTGGATGGGCTGGATTTCCCCCTCCTCTGAAGTTGAATCCTCATGGTCATCTTCTATCCATGCTCCAGGGTAGCTTGGTCTCCTCTTCCTTGGGGCCTTCCCTTCCTTCTTCCTTTTTGATCCATCTGCTTCATCCTCTGGCTCTGCATGATTTTTTTGAGAGGGGTTAAGCCTAGGTGATTTCCTCATACCCAACTGAATCTGCTGTAGGTGTTCTGGGATGTGGACTTCTGGTGGTTGCCAGGATCACCATTCTCCAACTTGAAGGACTGCAGATACTGGAACTGTCTTCTCCTCTGGTTTTGGCTGCTTAGTGGTTTCTTCTTTTGGTTGATTTGATGCATGAAACTTGTTGACCACTTCCTTCAATGTTTCAGGTGTATTATTTGGGATAGGCTGTTGATTTGGGCAGTAGTAATTTGGTCCTAGCTTGATAACCTTCTTAGATTTGACATCCTCAATAAGGTCTGTACAAGTATAGGAAGTGTGAGTTTCATCTCTGCAATAATAACATTTCAGAGGCCATCTTGGGGCAAGGGTGGGGACTCCTGGTGCCCTATAGGGTGGTTGCCCTATTGCCCTGTCAAAGTGTGGTGGGGCTGGTTTTTGGGTGTTGAGAGCAGTGGTGAGTTTGTTGACTTGGTCTTTTAGCTGTTTGATTTCTTCCTTGTTGTCCACAGTTTGCCAAAATTTTACCTCTTTCTTGACTTATTTCTTTTCTTGGGTTGGTTCATTTCCTTCATAAATATCCCACAGGGCCAGAGCTGATTCCACGTGTTCCTTCAATATTTCCAATTCTGGAGCCAAATAGCATCCATCAAGGGATTTCCTAATTTGCCTGGCTTGAACCAGTCCTCTAGTGACTTCCCTCTTGAGTTCCAATGATAAGGCCTTCCAAAGTATGTCACCCTTTTCCCAGTTGGTATTATCATACCCTATCCTAATGAAGTAGACAACCATTTCTTCATAGTTCCCAATAAACTTTCTGTATTCTTCTTTGGTGCTGATGCCTCCTTTTTCCTGGATGTGTTTGAGTAGGTTTGGTATGGACTGTTCATTGAATCTTCTGTGGGGTGTGGCTCTTCCCCACATCCTCTTCATTTCTTTCTTGAGGAGCTCCCAGTCTCTGGTTTCATGCCCCTCCATGTTTTCCACAGACTCCCTGAGTTTGATGTCTTTGATGATAAAAGGTAACTGTAAGGCTAAGTCCTTCCCTCCAGCCCCATGAAGTTCTGCCAATTTTTCAACCCTGTTGATGAACAGTTCCACTTCAGTTCCATTGAATTCAATTTGTGATTTGGAAGTATCTAAAACTACTCCATTCTGGACATCCTTGATCCTAGAGGTTGTTGGAGAGGGGGGGTCCATAGTGGTGTTTCTCGGGTGATGGTCCATAGAGATGAACTGGGAATGCTGATGGTTTCTTTCATCTTCAATCTTTCCTGGAAATGTGGTGACCTCTGGACTATCCTCTGGTGGATCTGATTCTGATAATATTCTGACTGGCCCTTGTCTGATGCCAGTCCTGGGGGTAGAAGTCTGGAACCTAACTGATTGGGTATATGGGGTTTCTGGTATTCCTTGCATGGTTCTTTCTTGATTGTTCTCCATGAAAAGCTTGAACATCTGGGACATGTCACTAAGTGAGTTTTTGATTGTTGTTATTTCATCCCTGGTTTCCTTGAGTTCTTTGGACTGTTCCATGAACCCTTTTTCATGCTCCTTGATTCTGTCAATGGTGGTATCTGCTGTGGTGGGTTCTTCTGAGGCCATGTTTTCTTGATCCAATGAGAGGTTTTCCTTTATTTTACTGACTAGATTCTTGATTCTTTGCCTAACAGGTGCTTCAAATCCTTGGTCTTGAATGGTTCCTGGTAATTTATTACCAATTGATGAGCTTGAGGTGATTGATTCAAAATGAAGATTATTGGCCACTGTTGGGACACCAGATGTGGAGACTCCTTTGGGATTGGGTAAAGTTTAGCAAATAGCTTGCTGGCAGTCACTTGAGGGGGAATTTAGTACTACAACTAATAATAAGATAGATGAAGACTAAGGGTGGTTTTGAATTGCCTGCCACTCTAAGTACTATAGTAGTCTCACAACAATAAAAGAAAAGAGGAATGGTGGCTGATTTTCAAATAGAGTTGCTACTATAGTAGTCTCTATCAGACCTAGGATCAATGTATTCAAGCTTGATAAGGAAGAAATGGTGGAACAGATAGGTGACCTGGTGGATAGAAGCTGAGTAAGGGAAGAATCCTTTCTCTAGTCTTATCCTTTATATATTATTTATTTTGTTTTATTGGTTACTGATGAATACTCCCTTGATGTTACAGGTGTTGAGTGATAAAGCTGAAATGGTTGAGACTATGCTTGATAACTGATGATGATGGTTGATGATGCTTGATGATGATGATGATGGTTGAGGTAGGTGATGATGATGGTTGATGATGGTTGATGAATGCTGATGGATGAGGTAGGTGATGATGGTAGTTGATGATGGTGATGGTGGATGATGATGATGGTTGATGATGCTGATGGTGGATGATGATGATGGTGATGATGATGGATGATGATGGTGATGATGGGTGATGATGATGATTGGTGATGGTGATAATGGTGATGGTGGATGATGATGGTGATGTTTAGGTTATGGGGACATGGTGGTGATGTTCAAAGGTATGGAGTATTGGGTAAATAATGGTGGTGGTAGATGGTCAAAAGTATGGGTTATTGGGTTGGCCCATGGTCAAAAAAATATGGGGTAATGATGATGGATGGTCAAGGGTAATGGTGGTGGTTGATGGTGGATGGTCAAGGGTAATGGTGGTGGTTGATGGTGGATGGTGATGGTGATGGTATGGGTTATGGGATTGATGATTTCTACAGTATGGGTTATGGGATAATGGGTTGAGTATGGTCAAAGTATGGGTTAAGGGTGCCTAGGAGGCATGGTGATCCCTGGAGGGGAGGATGGGGGGAACTGATGGGACCTGGATGGGGGAGAGAGGCCCTCTATTTATAGAAAATCCTGCCCTCAGGGCTGCCCCTGAGGGTCTCCCTGATACAGTGAATACAGTTCATGAGGCATTTTTGCTGGTCAGAGGAGGAGGCTGTGCAGGATCTACATGCATGTACACCCTTGCATGCATTGCTTTGCTGCATTGATACAGGTTCCCCCTGCATAAATTACTTCTGTATAGTGTCCTGTATGATGCTGTACAGCCTCTGCATGCAGTGCCTTGCATTTATTGCTGTGTATACAGGTGATTTGTTTGGTTCTTCATGCAGTGCCTTGCATATATTGCTTCTGTATTATGTGATCTGTTTGGTTCTTCATGCAGTGCCTTGCATATATTAATTATGCATACTGCTGCAGGTTTGTTTGGTGATGTATGGTTGTACTGTATGGGGTATGTACTTGAAGGCTTCCTGGGTATGTCCATGAACTTTCACTGGTCTGTGACACCTGGTAGGGGTATGGGTAGGCCAGGGTTGATTTGAGCTGTATCCTCTAAACCATGAGAAATAGAGGGGTACTTTGGCTGAGTGACTAGGGGTTATTTTTGGTGTAGAATCCATTTTTGAGGTCTGTTTGATGATTGGAGCTGTCCTTATACTAGAAAAGTGAGTCTGATGGCTATAGGTTAGGTTTTGGATCACCACAACGGGTGCTGAGATTGGTTGGCAAGAGCCACTTGCTCCGCTAGCTTTCTGAGCCTGCCTACGAGCTTCCTGGGCCTCCTTGGAGTGGATTCCATGTCTCTAAAATCCACAGCCAAAATGATCAACTTTAATCCAAGTATGGGATGCCAAGATGAACCATGAAGTGCTTGCGCAACATTCAGGCTTGTCATCATTAGGAAGGCAATACAAGGCGCCCGTCCTGGATAAACTCCCTGCGTAAACCCTCCCTCCAACAGGCATCCCATCCAACGGACATAAGAGAGGAATGAAAGATCATCCCAGGGGATAATGATGTGAACCATGAAGTGCTTGCGCGACATTCAGGCCACGTCCTCAACAGAGAAGCAATACAAGGCGCCCGTCCTGGATAAACTCCCTGCGTAAACTTCTCCTCAGACAATCATCCCTGGGAAAGGATCCGAGATGAAAATGAAACAACAAAAAGTCTTTTTCCTGGGGGCTGTGTGAAAATGGTGAGAGGTAACAACAAACATTCTCTGATGAAAGACATGAGATGAGGGGGACAAACCTGGACAATCCATGGGGAATGGTCTCCTTTTAATCTTCCAGGGAGAGTATTGATATCAGCTTTCTTTTCCTTTGTATTCAAATGATCATGTGCAAAATAATGTAGTCAAGCCACTCACATTGTATTTGAATGAAAATTTTAATATCAGAAAAGCCACATCCCAATTGGTTGTTCCAGTTGAGTTACAGCAAAGGGGTGACCAAAGGAGTAGGAGGAGGAGGATTTGCACTGGTTGGAGCAAGCTAGCTTAGGTTAGATGAAGAAGCAAGCCAGGAAAGTTGAAATCAAAGTTGCAGACAGAGAAGTGAACAATGTTGCCAGTGGAGTAGAGGAGAAATAGCAAGCCAGGTCCCGATTGAGGTTGGTGAATGTGATGCAATCCAAGTTGCAAGATGAGAGATGCAATCCAAGTTGCAAGATGAGAGATGTGAGCAATGTGTGAGATTTTGAATTGAAAACTAAGATTAATTCATTTAAATCAGTCAAAGGAAATATCATGGCAAAAATATGTATAGTACAATAGTTGTTGGATCTCTTACCTAAGGGCAGGAACAACGTCGCAAAACAAAGAGAGCATGAAAAGATTTGTAAGAAGAAGAAAAGAAAACATCCAGCGAAGTTGTAGGACGCAAGGCAGCGATTTAAGGGACCAACGTCAAAGGTCCTAAAGAGATTGATGATAACAGCTCTTGCTATAGATGAAGTGATTTCTGTTTGCAAGAAAGAAGCAATAGTTAGTTAGTCTTAGTGCAGATAGAGTGATCGCAATAAGGATGATGAGATGTTTAGAGTGTTTCCATGAGGTGAGAGAAATTGTGCAATGCAATTGGAAGTAAAGATGATTGGCTGAGAGTGAGGCTTGCTTTTATACATGAGATCAATGAGGCTTACTTGTGCGTGATATAGGCTGCTGGGGGCCTTGTTATTGGTAGCTATGACCAGGTTGGTTCATTGAGATGAAGGTTCTTGCGGCTAAGGGATTGTGGCTGTGGTCACACGGTGACAATCAGGTTCAGGTCCGTTTTTACAAGGGTTCAGTATTTGGCAGATCTTACATGAGATTGGGGTTGCGCCAGGTGTAGCGACCAATTCTAATTCATTGCTGCTGGATGCAGTGGATTGCGCTTCTTGCTCGCGCAAGGCCTGAGGATTTATTTGACACAATGTTGGGGGAAAGCCGCGATCAAAGTTGGTAAGAAAGGGCAAGATGAGGGTAGGGGTGAAGCGCTGATGATTGAGACTTCAATAGACTTGTTAAGTCCTGGAGTCAGTGTGATATGAGCGGTCAAACGAGGGCATTGTCAGATTTTCTGGTCACGCCAATGCACACGTGTCTGTAGGCAAGCTATCTTGCTGCAAGCTTGAATTGCTTCATACGATTAGGGGGTGCGGGTTGACATGCTCTGTATTATGGAGAAAGCAATAAGCCTGATCGAGTTTGACTGGTGCTCCGGACTAGGCTTGAGGAAGTTAAGCAATGCTGCAACAGACTTGAGCTATTTTTAAGCGATTGAGGAGATGGGACAAGAGCAGCGGGTTGATTTTGCGGATCTCAATTCTGCGCAATCTTGGTATGCAAACAAAGTTGCGGGGCAAAAGAGTAGAAATGAGTGGGGGCAATTGATTGCTTGTTTTTGATTTGATTTCCAAGTGAGTTGAGGGGGCATTCAACTCTTTCTGCCTCTCCTTGTTAGTTTTCCTCTTGGCAGATAGGGAGGCCTTGGCTCTGAGTCCTTCATGTTGGCGTGCTCGTGAGTCCCATGCATAGTCTTCCACTGGAACAAAGAGGTTATCAAACCAGTTAGTCATTTTTAAATACTGTTTAGATAATTGAAATCCTTAAACACCTTCTTCAGCATTGTCAGGCTCGTTTTCTGTTTCCATGGCTAAAGAATTATAAAATTTTCAGTTGATTTCCATCAGATGAAAAATTAAAATAATTCACTCACGTATTTCAATAGCCAACTGATCATCTTGACTTGATTGCATGACTGTTCAAAAAAAATATCCCAAAAAATCAAGTTAGATTCTTGAAAAACTCTTTGATAGGAGCCTTCACCCACCATTCCCACGTGAAGTTCCATCAGTTGGTTGGTCTGGAAATCAAATAGAATTTACATCCAATGTTCAATGATTAAGTTTTAAGTATCTATTTCACTTGATTTAACTCACAATTTGAACCGGATGGAAAATTTTGTGAAGCTGTTGTTGTGTCAGCAAGCCCTGAAGGTGGGATTTGAGGGGAATTAATGGATTGAGGTGGAGGTGACATTCCATCCATTGGTATGTCAGTGGCTGCTGTAGCAGTTCCTGCATTCACATCCATGGCGGTTGTTGAAGTAGGTTTGGGAGGAATTGAAGCAGTAATTGTTTGTTGGAGGTGTGGATCTGTTGGTTGAGGATTATTCCCCACAGCGTTTGAAGGTGATAAATCTGTTCCAGAGGCTTGGGAGGCTGGAGGGTGTGAAATAACTTCAATATTTGAATTTCCCAACACATCCGCATCTCTTGTTGGTTTTTCTTTGGGGAAAAAAGGGGAGGCCCTTGTTGATACAAATGGATGAGCCTGTAATTCCTTTAGATGTGGGGTAGACAAGCTGAAATGAACAGAACTTGAACCAAAGGACATAGAAGGTTCCCCTGGCACAACCTATTGGATTGGGAGAATGGGTGACATGTCAGTCTTTCCGTTGAAGATTTTATGAAACAAGAAAACCCATGAGAGAAGTGTTGAAAACTAATGTCCCAATCTTACCACTTCCAAACCACTTGTATCAATTCCACCCTGGGTCAATGTGGGCTCCGGTGTATCTTGCACTTCTGGGTTTTGTTGAGACCTCTCCATGACATTCTTGGATTGCCAAGCAGATGCCCTCAATTTTTCCTGGAAGTTACTTTCCAAGACAAATCCACTTGAGCCACCCTCAACTCTATCATCAACATGCTGCGATTGCCTCATAAAGCTAACTTGATGTGCTCTTGACCAATTGAACTTGTGAACTATTGGAGAGGAAAAATCCATGGCTTGGGTAAAAAAAAACTCAAAAATGCATCAGTTGAGCCAAAAATAATTAAAATTCAGCTGTATTCAACTCACAATCTTCTCCTATACGCCTTGCAGACCAAGGCACATCTGCATATATATTTCCTCCTATGTCATCATCACATGTTTGCACCCTCTTGCGCATCTCTGGGCCTAAATAGAAAAACAAAATATTCATCCTCAAATCCACAGTCAAAATTGTGGGAAATATAATTAAGTTACTCTTTGATTTATGTATCTCTTCATACACTGGCTGGCCATCTTTGTCATACCAAACTCTTTTACCTACTACCTCTATTGCCATGTCATCATGTGACCTTACTTATTCAGATTTTTCATGTGGCCTTCCTATCCATTCTGAAGGGTTTGGTAAAGATTGCATGCGTCTGTGAATTGGAGCATTTGGAGGCCTTTGGGATCCCAATGAATTTAATTCAAATTCTTGGCCTCCTTTAAGATTACTCCCGAATAAGTGACCCCTTCTTCCCTGGAGCTTTAAAGTCCCCCGCTCTGGTATTCTACAGCCAAGTTTCTCCATTCTATCCAAATATCTTCTTTGTAATTCTGCAAAATTAAAAAAAAAAACAGATCTTTCCTCACAGATAAAATTAGCTTCAAATATAGATTACCATCTGGTGTGATATTGGGAGGTGGAGCTTCAAGTTGAGCACCAGGATTAATCATAGTGTAATCAAAAATTGATTGATGAATGCTAGGCCCTCCTATCATACCCCTTTCCAAATCTTTTTTACCCGCTTATTTATAAACAATTAGCATCAAAATCATAGACAGTGACAATTTTGAAACTTTGAGCATTTCAAAAACCTACCTGGTGTTACCATGAGATTAGATCCTGACACATATGCCTCATCATTGACATTAACCACAAGAAGGTTCTGACTGTGCTCTCCTAACACTTGTGCTTGTTTGAAAATTGTAAGTCAGTTAAATCTTAGAAAATAATTCCAACAAAAAAAAAAGCTCACAAGGAGTCAACAAATTTATTTCCAAAGAACCCTGCCTCAAAGAATTGTTTCTTTGGGGGGAGGTAAAATTTTCAGCCCCTGTTTGTATTAAAAATCAACTCGTGTTTCACTGACCAATGCTCATGGTTATCTCAAAGTAAACAAAATAAACACACCTCTTTGTTTTCCTTTCTGGGAAGCTGGGATACCTGATCCTGTCAAAGCTGCCTCAATCTCACCATCTGAAGACAGGGAATCTGACTTGTCCATTTTTTCCATTTCATCTCTCATTCTCCACAAGGCAGGATTCTGATTTCTTGGAACACGTAAAGAAGCCTCTATCCTGGAGGCCAGGCTTGAACTCTCCCCACGTGAAGAAATTCCTTCAGAGGCCACACTTGCTGCTTTGGAAAACATTGGGGAGGCACCCAATGGGAAAATCATTCCTAAAATTGAAATACAATAGAACATGTCAGAAACAATTCAGAATAAATAAATAAATCAATTTCACATGCTACCTGGAGATGATTCCCTTGTGACATCAAGTCTCATTGCTCCTGATGGTTGAATGAATCCTTCATAAAAAAAATTAATATCACCAATAAAATAAATTGATTGAAATAAAACAAAACATACCTCCCTGTGGGCTGCTTATCCTTCTATCCGATCTCTCAGATGCAGCCTCCTGCATTTCCTGAAATCTCATCTTCATCCCCCATAGCTCAGGATTCTCACCTTCAGGTGGTTGCAAATCTGCTTGAATCCTGGCACTGACACCGGCACTCTCCCCATGTGAAGATCTGCCCCCAGAGGCCCCACTTGCCGATCTGATTGAAGGTGGGGAGACTAAAGGATTGATGAATAAAGGTAAATAAGAATTAATACCACCAACAAAATCAATTGATTGAATCAAAATAGAACATACCTTCCCCGGGGCTGCCTACCCTTCTATCCAATCTCTCAGATGCAGCCCCCTGCAATTCCTGAAATCTCATCTTCATGCTCCATAACCCAGGATTCTCACCTTCAGGTGGTTGCAAAGCTGCTTGAATCCTGGCACTGACACTGGCCCTCTCCCCACGTGAAGATCCTCCCCCAGATGCCACACTTGCCAATCTGATTGAAGGTGGGGAGACTACAGGATTGATGAATCAAGGTAAATAAGAGTCAGACAAAAAATGGAAAAATAAAAACTAATACCTGGGTTGGATTCCTTTGAAGACGTGATTACTTTTTATCCTATGGGGGGGGGAGATAATTTCCAATGCAAAATAAGACTTCAGAAATTGTAATCAGTTAATATTAGTAAAACCCCTCACCTTTTTCTTGATGAGACATGGTTGGAGATGCATGTTGTTGTTCAACTCTTTTGGTCAAAATATTTTGGACCAATGAGCTTGCACTTTCAGACCATGAGCGATCTGACTTATCACTGTGTCTAGCAGATGCCAATTTTTCCTTTTTATTTTTCTTTTTCACTACACCTTTCTTTCCTTTTTCTTTTATGAAAAAAAAAATAAATTTTAATATATAATGATTGACTAAGTTCATATTTATGAAGACTTATCCCCACACTACGTACCAGTTCCTGTTAAATCACCCCACATTAATAAATGAAGAAAATTAAACATACAGAGTATCAACCCTTCACTCACCAGTATTTTCAGATTGAATATCGTCATGCGGAGAATGTTGCCCCATTCTTGGATCCAGGCTTTCTTCATCATTTCGACTGTGCTGAATCTGATCACCTGGGGTTGGTTCTGCTGTTCATCCAAGACAAAATAAATTAATTGAGTAAAAAAATGGTTGGTATTTCATCCATTCCAAGTAAAAAAATGGTCGGTATTTCATCCATTCAAACCAATCCAACTTCCTATGATGAATAAACAACATTACCTGGTTTTTGAACAGAACTTCCAACAGTAATCAAAGCTTGAGTAGGAGTAACCAAATCATCTTCCTTGATATATCAATTGTTCTCAGGATCATCTTCAGACATACACAGGGGTTTAAGAATAATAAAAACAAACGAATCAATCCATCAGTCAAATACACACAAACTAATCTGCTGTAGGGGGAGATCACTGGTGATTTTCATGATGCACTGGGTGAGTACCCGTTTAAAGCATCTATATATATCAATAACTTTTCCATTGAAGTTTAACTGACAATCAACGACATTTTCCATCTTTTCACTTTGTTCAGGATCAGTACTCTTTCAATTGGTTCAGGATCAGGGTATAAATGGATGAATTTTCTGGGAAAGTGAAAGTATTGGTGGGAAGCCTGGGTATTATATATTCCCCCTGAATACCTGAGATAACCTTTGGAGTGCTCATGCGCTTGGATTCACTGACCAATAGTCAAGTCATCAGTTAAGATATTGTTCTTGCTTCTCAGCTTGACAATATCAGCAATATGGACTTCTTGACAATATCAGCAATATGACTCATAATTCAATTAAAATGAAAAAATTAGACATCCTCAAAACGTTTGCATGTGTCTTGATTGTTTGTCTCATTGAACATTGGATGCAAATCATTTGATTCCCCCTTCTATACCCAATACTCATTTGATCAAAACAATCCAATAATAGAGAGAGAAAACGTCACACTCTCTGGTAAGACACTCTACATAAAATTCCACATAAGATTTCTCAAATATTCTCATTTGAAAGTAGTGATTTCATTGTTCTCAGATTCCATCACAAAGCAATCAAAGCACATCAATATCATCCCTATGCACCTTTCATGTTTTAGTTTTGATATCCTAAATACAAGAGCATATCATCCTGCAGACAAATTTACTTCCTCCTACGTTACTCTGGGATTCTTTACAAGACCAATATTCCAAAAATGTATCATGGTTGAGAAATTCAGCACCGAAGCTTTGGCATGGCGTATTCCATCCTTGTAAAAATGAATCATTTTTTTCAAAGAGCATTCCTTCTTGATTGGTGGACCTGCCAAGATTACAAGTCATTATCTGACTTAGAAATATGATCGCACATGAACATAGCACTGACCTATTCCAAGCCATTTTGGTGCTGTTCAGCTGCACAATGTATAGTGTATCCAGTGAGTTTGGTCAGGTGGTCAACTCCCCCTGGTCATGTGACAAGACATGGTTGATGGTCGGACCAAATAGCTTGATGGGGAAATAGCCAAGGGGGCCCCATCTTTTTGGGTCATCAACTTGACAAATTTTCTGATCAACTCAGGGCAAAAAGAAGTATTTTTTCTGCTGCTGTGCTCCTCATGACTGTTACAACCAACAGGGTGGCCTCAAGTCAATGAAAGACTCTTCGTTGCTTCAGTTGAAAGCCGCTACAGCCAAGTTGATGACACACCTCCATTAGTTGACCACCTGACAAGGGGTGGTTGACTAAGCGCCACACAGCTTTGAGAACCTGCCAACTGTGGTTTGACAAAAAACCCACCGAGTTGATGAGCCAATGAAACTCAGTGTACACACCATATCTGTAACTGTAACAGATCCCCCCTTGCCAAATTGAAGTTACAAAGTTACACTCCCATGCTGCCCTCCGCAAGAAAGGTTACAGAAAGTTACAAGCTCTTACCCTTGTAACTTGCTGTAACTTGCTGTTTATGCACTAAAAATGAGAGCTCACAGGCCCCAATCTGTTTGGCTGCGGGGCCCTGATATGAGCAGGTACTTACAGTTACAAATCCACTCATGGGCAGATTTTTAACTTGTAACCAGCAGTTACAGTTACAAGTCATCTGCCAAAGGGGCCCTTACAATGCTTGGTCCAGAGTTTGTAAAAGTTAGGGTGCATTTGGACCCACATGAACCGTCATGTACCATCATGAAAATCCTGGATATTTATGAAGGCATATGATGGTTGGGTAGCTTTTCATGGTGTGTGTTTGGTGTCCACTTGTGAACTTTAGCCCAAATGACGGTAGTTGATGCTTCTCAAGGTTTGAGGTCTGCCATAGGCCAAAATTGGACACAACAGAACATTTTGGTCCGGACCAAATTGTTAGCATCATGTACATACATAGACACATCCTCTTCTCCCTCTATGCGCTAAATATTGACTTATCCCCCACTTTTGCCCTTGACATCTCCCCTGTCACTGGTGAAAGCCAAAGACATCTCCCATCAAGACTATCATGTTGCTTGTGGACACCAAACACATCAGGTTCAGAAATAAGGTTGCATCATGTTTGATTTTGCACAAAATCAAACATGACACTAACTTTATTTCCAAAATGAGGCTTCATGATGGTTTGTGTGGGTACAAACTCACCCTTAGGGATTTGGGTTTCATTCATGCCCATGGAAACTGCGTGACAAATTCAAGCATTCCATTGATGCTCTCATGTTTGAAGGAATCTATCATCATCTAAGATCTGTTTAATTTCAGTTCTTCTATCATGAACAGGGTCAAGCTCTTCAATCTTTTTGAGCATTCTAAATCTTAGCCCATTCAAAAAATCAACTTGAAAATCAATCGGATTCTTGCTGAAATAAAGCTGCTTCTTGATATTGTTTGGTGGAGTAAATTATTTATTGTAATGGAAGCAAAAACCTCATCTATTTGTACCTTAAATTACGGCTGATTTGCCACCCAAAAACGGTGAAAGTATCCTTTTAAAAATGTGTATTTTCAATTTGTTTTGGAATAAATGCATGGTGATTTGTTTGGAAATCAAACAGCTTGTAATTAATGAATTTTTGGAAAGCAGTATGCAGAAGCTAAAACAGGGTTTGCAAAAATGGTCATGGGAGATAATTTCAGCTTTTTCACATTATCCTTATTCAAGAAAACATTCATCTCACCTATTTTTTCTTCAATATTAAATTATCCATTGCAAACATCACTTTCCTGGTTTCTGGACCATATTAAATGGTAGGTCATTTTTTTGACAATTTATGAATCAAATATGGTGTATCCACTGAGCCTGGATGGGTGGTAAACTCCTGCTGGTCATGCGACAAGCTGGAGTTTACCACCTGACAAAATGTGTTGATGGGGCAAAAGTCAAGGGAGCCCAATCTTGTTGGGTCATCAACCTGACCTAGTTGTTGATCAACTGAAAGCAACAAGAAGCAATTTAGCTGCAGTTGTGATCCTCATGACCAGCATGACCAATAGGATGGCCTCCTGTCAATGCCAAACTCTTGCCAGCTTAAGTTGAAAGCCGCCATGCCCCAGTTGATGGAACACCCCCATTGGGTGACCACCTGAAAAGAAGCGGTTGATTAACTGCCATGCAACTTTGAAAACCTGCCAACAGTGGCTTAAAAAAAAGCCACCCAGTTGACCACCTGACCAAACTTGGTTGATACACCATAAGAGGAAAAAAGGTGAATTGAAGAAGTAAATACTTGGAAGTGATCAAATGGGGTTAAATTATTTGAAAATCATACAGCTCTGAAAGAGATCAAACATTAATCTGAGGAAAATCAAATTGAAACCAGGGAGAAATCAAGGGGATTCATGGGGGAAAATTAATGGAAAAGCAAAAGACACTTTTGATAATTCCTGCAGAAACCAATTAGAAACACAGTGGAAAATTTGAAGAATCAAATGAGAATTCATTGGTCACTTTTGGAGAATTAAAGAGGAGTCTCAGAAGCAATCATGGATCAACTGTGTTTCCATCTTTGTGAACTCTACCAGAAAAAAAAACAGAAATCATGGTGATTTACTCTGGAAATTGATTATAAACTGTGAAGAAATTGGGGAAACCATCATGGTGAAGTGAAGTCTCTGGTCAGCCAGAGATGCCTGATTTTTCCTGGTGAGACAGAGAAGAAATATTTTTGGATTTTTCAGATTTTTCATGTGTTTGATTTTTTGATCTTATTTGGATGAGAAGGAAATGATGAGGAAAAAGAAAGATATGACTCTGAGGTGGGAGTTGGTCCATGAGTTGAAGTCTGAGGCTGAGAAGAACTACAACTATCAGTAGGGCCAACTATTCTGCTAAAAAATGAGGATGAGAGGAATGAGAGTTTTCTTTCTGCTTTCCCTTCAGGACAAATTTGGGAGCATGACCAGGGAAGTCTCTTTCCTGACAACCAGAATCCAGAGAACAAAGAGGAACTTCAATCTTTCTTCCATCAGCATCAGGGAGGAAAATTCTCTCCCCAACTTGATCAGAAAACATCAGGGTAGGACCAAAGTCCATTAAGAAAGGCCTTCCCAAGATCATGGGTCCATCCAGACAAGTGATCCAGAAGTGACAGGTGCCAACAATATTTTTACCAATTTGAAAAGGGATATCTTCAGGAATACCAACCAGCTCACAGGACTGGTTCCCTATTCCATACAAAGCAGAATTGAAACTGACCCTTGGGCTAAGTTTAAGCTTTCAGGCCATGGAGTCCAAAATCAAGTTGAGCTGAGAACCCAAATCCACCAGGAGAGAAACTGTTTTAGTTGAATCACCAAGATAACATGGGAGAAAGCCAATAGGACAGGAATAAAGGTTGGCATCTGAAGAGGGATCTGTTCCACCAGAATCCTCCATCAGAGTACCAGAGGAGACCTTTAATTTGCCCGGACCAATCTCCAAACATCAATGAGAAACCCATTTCTCCATCCCTTCAGCCACAGATGGAGAGATTGACAGGAGTTCAGCCATAGATAGATCAGGGATTGTAGGATCAGAAATTTTCTTTAATACTCCTTCCACAGCATTAGGGTAGTCCTTGGAGATGCCCCTCTTGAATTGAACTTTGGGCTGGGTGGAGGGAGGAAGATCAGGTGAAGGAGGTGCTGGAAGAGGATCTGAGTGTTGGAAAGGTTGAAGAGGGGGAAGAACAGAGTAGTCCTGGAACCTTTCCATAAGTGGTTCCCTCTAATTCCATTTCTTCCACATCAGAGGAAGGAGGCTCAGATGAAGATCAACGTTTAACGGGTTTTTGCAGGATTGAGGATGGAACAGGAGGATACTTAGGAGGTTTTGGTTCCTCATGGCGTTTCCTAGCTGGATTGGAATGATAGGTTCCAGGGAAGCTGGAAGAAGTGATATCTGGAGGATACCAAGGTTGCAGAGTTCCACAGGATGATCAAAAATCCACAGAGACCTAGGATGCCTTCTTAGGAGTTGGTGGTTGGTATGAGGCCACCACATGACGGATCCAACAAGATGAATCAAAAGGGATCAAAGCACCATTAGAAAGGAAGAAATTATTTCCCTTCTGCTCTACTAACCTCTCCTACTTGTCCTTCTGGAGTTCAGGACATCTACCAGTACCATGTCCTTCCCTATGGGAATAATAACAGAATAGTGTAGATTTAGGAAAAGAATTAGCAGGTTTAGAAGTGGCTAAAGAGGATATTTTCAGATCTGTTTTATTCTCAAATGCCTGAAGTAATTTAGTGATCTCATCTATAGTAGCAGATTCCTTATTGGCCTGGGGATTTGATTTGGGTCTACAATTTTCTTCCATCTTGTTCATGATTTTGTTTGATTCTTGGAAGGAGGGAGCATGGACTGGTTCAGAAATTCTGGTCTGTTCAAAAGTGAGGGCAGTTTGACCTTTCATGACCTTGTCCACTGCTCCCCCCAAACCAGAAAAGCAGGAAGTTTGAATCAATTATCCCTAGTAGTGATCATGGATCCAGATTTGCCCAGCTCATCCCTAATTCTTTCCTGGCTCCTGGTGAAAATGATTGGAAAAATTGGACTCAAATTTTGTCCACAGTGTCGATGTGATTGTTTCTGATGAGGTAAGATTGGATAGGATACCAAGATTTTCTGAAAGACTGATAATCTGAAGCTGAAGAGACACCACCATTGGAGAGCCATTGAGAAACCAGGGCATCCAAGTCTTGCAAAGTAAATCTGGCTACATCTATTTTTCCCCAATAGGCAAACATATCCTCCTTCAGGATCCTCCAGTTATGAGTTTTGAATCCATCAAACAATTTGATAAACTCCATAACTTCTTCAGAAGAGATAAAAAATTGTAACTGATAAGCCATATCATGTTCACTGGCACCATCCACTTCAGCAGCCATCTCATAGGAGTCCAGGAATTGTTCAACATTGGTCCCATTGAATCCTAAATTTTTATTCTGAGTTTTGATTTTGACCATCTTGGCCCAAACAGATGAGGAGGATCCAGCAGATTCCATGTTGAAGGGTTCCTAAGAGATCCAAACGAGCAGAGTTCCAATGTGGCTCACAAGTGTGGCAATAGTCAAGTTTCACAAAATTGACAAGGATCTTGCCCCAATGGTGCACAATTGGGAGGAATTACTTCTGGACCAACTTGCCTCCATGGATCAGATCTGAAAAAAGAACAAAAAAAAAAGAAAGGAAAGAAAAAAATTGGATCAGATTTTGGAGTTGATTCTTCAAGTTGGGACTGTAAATCCCAAGGTTGCTGGTTTGATCCTGGCCCGGGGGACCAAATGTAAGACTCCAAACGGTGCTAGGCCGTGGCAGTTCTGTGGAGGGGAAAGGTGCTGTCTAGGCTGCCCTCCTGAGTGTTACAAATATATTTAGATGTAACCAAGATCAAGGTCCAGAACCTGGTAAATGAGGAATCAAGGAGTAGAGGATAAAGATGATAATAGTTTGGTAGCAATGGAACAGCACTATCTGTGACAAGATTATGCAGGGAAAAACTTGAACAAAAGAAGTTAAAGTCTTCTTAGAGTTCAAGGAACGAAAGCTGTTGTATGTAAACAATGCCCACAAGCTAATAACTCTGGTCATCAGCAGGAGATTGGGGATGATCAACTCAAACCCAACCAACCTCCAGGTTCTCAATGAACCTGCCCAACTCTCCGCAATCAAGCGCTTGAAGGGTACCAGATAACTGAGGGTGGCTGTAAAAGACAAAGCACAATGTTTAAGAAGCTCTAAAAAGCAAACAGTAACTGATTTGAAGCAAGGATAACCCCAACACTTCTCAAGGGACTCAAGAGTAGGCTGGCAGAATGCAACTTCAAAGAAAATAAAGGGAGGTATAACACTCCAGGTCTTAAGCTTAATAAGACCTCTTCAATCAATTGTGATTGGATCCAGAAAGATGATCAGGGATAAGGACCAGTATGGTCAGAGAAAGGGATCAAGGAGTGGTATAACACACTCAAAATTTCCAACAGACAGAATTTTCTTCAACCAGCAAGGCTATTGGTTGGTGATAAGGATCAGGCCACAGAGGGGCAAAGACTCAGGGTCAACAATGGATCAGGGGGCAATCAGAGATATACCCAGGATAATGATTGGGATCTTAATTTCACAATAATGGGGGGACATAAGCACACACTCCCATGGATTTTGAACAAAAGGCTGAGGAGAGCCCCTCCTTTTATGGGCCATGGGTCCCTTTAAACTATTTACAAGAGATACTACAAATAGAGCAGAATGTTTTTTTTTTTTTTTTTTAAGGATGAATGGAATAATAAAATGAAATGAATGAGCAGGGATGAAAAGGAACACCAGCCCATGCCAACGGTGGGCACAGGCAGGTGAGGGTGAATTGATGGGCCGCGCAGACAGGCCGACGCCCCTTGGCAACGGCTGGCCTGCAGATGACTGCGCTGTCAGAATCCTTGAGGGGCGCGGGACACATCACCAACCCGCGCGGTCAAAAGAAGACTCGCGCGGGAAACTGGTGAGCAATGAAGGCACAGATCGGTTTGGGGGTAGACTGTTGGTGGGATGGTGATGAGGAGGGACTGGAGGGTCCAAGGATGATTGGGAGCGGGATTGAGAGGTTGATGATCCAGGCTAGAGGAAGAGAGGTTGACATCTGGATGGGTGGTGGTGGTAGGGATGATCACTCAAGAGGAAGATGGAGGCTCAATGGATGATGCGTTTGGATGGGATCCGAGAGCGGTAGGACCCGGCTGTCCGGATCCAAACTGAGGATCAAGAGGGCACGTTGTTTTACTTCATCCTTGGAGGCATGAACCAGACTATCGACCATATCTTCCTCTTCCTCTTCTCCTCTTGGATGATGATGATCTGCTTCTGTTATGGATGATGATTTGAATGAAGATTGAGGATGGGCTGGATGTGCTGGATGATGATCTTGAGGAATGAAAGGCTGGGTGAATCAATGCTTCTGCTCTCCTCAATGACTTGAAAGATGAAGCGGTGGTGATGATGATGGTGGTGGTGATGGCAAGCCAATTGTTGTCTAGATATGGAGGAAGATGAAGATTGAGAGGTCAAGGGATGATGGAGCTTTGCAGATGGAGGATGAGAGCAACTGAGGTCCCAAGCAAGGTTGCAAGCTGTTGAAGGTTTGTTCAAACATGGGAGCATAGGAGGATGAGGTTGATGAGGGCAAAGCAAGGAAGGGATGAAGGGAGTTGATGGAGCAAATAGGATGATGAGACTGAGCATTGGTCAATGATGATAATTGAGGCAAGCAAGCCACGCATGAAGTGAATACAACAATAACTGGGGACAGGTTGATGGAGGAGGCAAGGACACTTCAATGACCAGTTGGAGGATGAGATCAAGATCAAAGGGGTTCCAGTACCATTGAAATTGTTGAGATGATTGTTTTTGGAAGGGATTCAATCAAATAAACTGGTCAGGGTGACCATGATGGGGCACCACACCGCTTTTACCGTTTCCTCTACCTTTCTCTTCCTTTCTCCTCAAGCTCTCTGTACCAGAGTCTGTCTGATTCTTTTTAGGTGATCTAGCCACAAGATTTTGTCTAGTCCTATTTTCTGAAGTCACTGCTCAATAAATGAAATTCATGTTCTTTTTAGCCTCTCAATCCTTCAGGTTTTAGCTTCCTTTTACCTGCTAAATTTTTGAATTTAGCAGTGGATATCAAGATCTCACCTCCTATTTGAAAGGCAGGTTCTCTATGTGATTTATCCCATATTTTTTTTTCTTTCTACTGCTTCTTCTAAAAGTTTTTGAGAATGATTTTTTCCCAGATCTATCATTTTCATAAACTCAAGAGATGTTGGATGAATGGTGGCTAAGTTATAGTTTAAGTTATTCCTATCAAGTATCTAAGGGGCTTTTTTGGTATTTAAATGTTTACTGCTGTCATAAGCCATCTCTAGCGCTGGGATTGGGCTTACACAATCATGGCAATAACCATCTGAGTTGTTGTGTTCTAGACCAAAGCTACAGAACCATCTTAACATATATTCTAGGTTCTGTATCATTCTTTCAGCTAATCAATTAGTTTGGGGATGGTATGCTGTAGGAAATGCTAGAGTAGTACCCATTATATGATGTAGATTCCTCCAAAACTCAGAGGTGAATTTGGAGTCTCTGTCACTGATTATAATCTTGGGTATATCAACATCAGCTATGATCCTATTCCAAAATAGTAGAGCTACATCCATAGCACTTTCTTCTTTGTGGTTAGGTAAGAATTTTGCCTTCTTAGAGTGTCTTTCAACTATAACCATGACAGAGTTATATGAATGAGTACCTCCAAGGGGGAGGCTGGTGACAAAATCCATATTGATGATTTCCCATCTAGTTTTGGGCTCAGAGATTTTCTGGAGGAGTCCAAAACTTTTTCCAGTAGTTTTATGAAATTTTTGGCAAGTCTCACGGCTAGTAACATACTTCATAGTGATTTCTTTCCAGTATATCCAGAAAGCAGTTTGTTTTACTTTCTCCAAGATACTTTCAGTGGATAGATACCCTGATGAACAGTTGCCATCGAATTCCTGGAGTATATGTTGTATATTTTCTTGTGGCTTAGTACTAATACACTGGAATGTTGGTTTCTGTAGTAAAGAAGAACATCCCAAAAGGTAAACCTTCCTGCTTTATAGGGTTTAAGTAATGAAGCAGTTAAACTATTTATTAGAGATTCTCCTGAGGATTTACATTCCATAATTGTAATCAGCAGCTTGATTTCAGGGGAGTAGTTGTGCCTCACTAGATTGAAGAAAGAAGTATCTAATTCACATAAGTGGCTCCCCATGATTGCAGCATCTAATGCAAAGACATTGATTTTCAAGATAGGAAAGATATATTGATCCTTAGGGTCATATGCTGGATTGCTAGAGTCATGAGGCAAAGAATTCCTACTTAGACTATCAGCATTCTGGTGTTTAGCTCCAGATTTATGCACTATGGTCATCTGAACTCTATACTGTTGTATAGCAATTTTCCATCTGAGAATATGTCTGCTTGGGGTCTTCATGTTCATTAGAGTTCCTACAGCATTACACTCTGTGATCACTTGAAAATTGGTGCCTTTCAAGTAATAGTGTAGCTGTTCTAAAGCCCATACTAGAGCCAAACATTCCATCTGACTGGCTCCATATCTCTTTTATGTATCTTTGATCTGTCTAGATATGAAGAGTAATGGTTTCTCCACTGGTTTTTATTCTTCTATTATTTCTTGATGTAGAGGATCTCCTAACCCTTCCATACAGGCATCAATGTACAGCTTAAAGGTTTGGAGTAATCTGGTTGAATGAGTAAACGAGTAGAGGTGATAGCTATTTTTAGTTCCTCATAGTTTTTCAATCTCTGATGTGTCATTTCAAAAAGAGGGTTATTGTTGCATATTTCATAAAAGCTTTTAGTTAGCATAGCAGAGTTTGGTATGTGGTACAAACTAATGAAAGACAATAACTCTTTTTTATTTTGAGGCATGGGTTTGTTGGTGAAAGCAGCTATCTTTTTTTGGTCAGCAGCTAGAGTTAGACAAGAGACTATATGCCCTAGAGCTTTCAATTCTCAATATCCAAAGTTGCATTTCTTCATGGAAACTTTCAATCCTGCATTGGAGATTGTTTGGAGTACTAACTTATTTGGTTCATATGAGTATCCCAGTCATCAGAATAAATGATAAATCAATCTATATATATCATCATCCATCCTTGTATGATGTAAGTACCTAGAAATGTATCCATTGTTCTCTGGAAGTTTGATGGGGCATTCTTTCTAACAAAGGGCATCCCAAGATTTTCATATATTCCCAAATGAAAGATCATTCTCATAAACTCTCTGATTTCAGGGCTTATAAGTATCTGGTGGAATTCTTTAAGCATATCCATAGTAGTGATATATTTGGCCTTGGAAAAGTTTTGTAGAGCCTGATAAATCTGGGTTATAGGATAATAATCTGCCTGAGTATAATTATTGAGCATTCTGAAGTCTCCTACCATTCTTGACTTGTCATTATGCTAAGCTATGATTACAGGTGTGGTCAAATCTACCTGCTCATTGTGCCCTACTTTCCTTAATACTTGTAAGTCTATCAGTTCTTGGATATGTTCCTCAACAGCTATTCTAGACTTATGACTAGAGGTCTTCTTAAGTTTGGAGGATAAGGAGTCTTAATAGTTAATTTCAATACCATTTCATGTCCTTTGATTTCACCAATGGGGTGATCTTTAGTACAAAAAGCGTTTTGGTTCTGAAAGCAGAATTTCAATATTTCTTTCTTCTGGTACTTATAAAGTTTCATATTTAGAGCTGCTTGAGAGAAGTATTCTTGATGAAATTCTTCTGAATGCTTTTGATAAGTGGAAGAGACAAAGGTGGATTGGATGGGGAATATCTTAAACTTCTTGTTCCAATTACCACCCACTTTAAAGTATCTCCCTTTACTCTGGAACACAACTATACTGTTTAGACATAAAGCATCATTACCTATTATCAGGTAGTCACAGAATCCATTGAGCAATACCACAAATTTCAATTGTATTCTCAAAGATCCTTTATTATGGGGTAATATTATAGGAGGTCCATACTCCAATAGTATTCATGGTAGAGTTGTAAGAGCTAAACTTGGCTTTTGGGAAGGGCAGAAGGTGTTCTTTCCAATTGGGATCCAATTTGTTTAAGAATTCTGTACAGACACATGAGCAGAAAGCTCCACTATCCAGTAATAACCTTATAGGTCTGTCTTTATACAATCCTGTTGCATAGCAAGTTTGACGAGTAGTATAACTCTTACCACTCATAGGTTTAACTGTTAATGGTTTAACATCCATGATATTTCTAGGAATTATGGTAGGATCTTATTTTTGGGGCAAACTAGAGTCCCCATGGATGTTATTGATTTCTATAGAAGTGCCTATATCTCCTTCTATAACATTAACAGGGTTGGTCAGGATCAATTCACATTCAGAAACGGATCCTTCAGTATCGGCTATATCTTCATAGTTCTTATTCCCTTCAACCTCCTGCTCTCCTTCCAAGACTGCTATCTTTCTTTTTGGTAATGGGAAGTCTTGTCACATATGCCCTGACTTGTTACAATTCCAAAAACTTCTAGGCATTCTCTCTTTGTGCCTGTTATCATTAGGTTTCTTATTGTCAGAGATATTTATCAGAGGGGGTTGTTCTCTAGTTTTTCTAATGTTGAATTTCTCTTTAGGTCTAGAAGGAGCCTTCTTGTCTAACCCATTCATGTCTACGACTTCTTCTAACACATTGATTAGAGTTGGAAATTCAGCATCCATACTCATCCTGCATCTTACACTATGGTTATGATTTCAAGGAAACAAGTTGAGGAGTCTTTCATTTACTTCCTCTTGATCAGCATCTGGATAGAAGCAATCTAGTCTTTGCTTCTTTTCAAGCACCATTTCTGAAGCTTATCCTTGGAGGGATCAAATGAGGAATTTTCAAAATTTTTTATCATTTTTCATTTCCACATTCTAGAACCAAATTGTTCTTTAATTAGAAGTTTCCAAGAATTCCATGGTAAGGATCCCACTTCTTCTCTTTTAATCATAAACCAGTCTAAAGCTACTCCTTCAAATAGTCTGGGAAGCCTGATTACATCTATACCTTCTGGTAAGTCATAAGAGTTAATGGTGTATTCAATAAATTTAATGAAATTTGGATGATTATATTCTCCTTCACTGGAGAACTTAGGCCATTCAGAAATTGGGGGTAAAAGTTTGAGGGATTTTTCTATTTCAGGGGTAGGACTAGGCCTGAATGTGTCAATCCTATGCATTCCTAGTAAGGGTGGTGCATAAGGTTCAGTTGTTTGTCTGGGAGTTTTTGGTTCCTCTGTGGTACTCCCCAAGCGGTTGGTTCAATGCACTTTTAAGTCTCTAAGATAATTCTTGATCAGATTAAGTTGCATTTCCACTTTATTATTAAGTCAATCTAATTTATCACTAAGGGACAGAATTTATCTGTTAGTAGTATTTACAAATTCTTCTTTTAAAGGTTGAAAAGACATAATAAAATCTTCTGGATACCTGATAAAATATTCTAAATTTTTGAGTCTGTCTAATTTTACCTAGATTGATTGTTTCCAACAATTGTTCTGTATGCTCCTTAATATCTTCCATTCCTACAGTTTTTGTTTTTTATTAATCAATTTGGCTACTACTGAGGTTAAATTATCCCTTTGGGTGTAAACACCATTCAAATTTCCACAAAAAATCCTAAAATTATGGCGCATATCATTAGAAAAGCAAGTAATTACATCAGAGGTTGGTTTAGAAAAGTTACTGGGTTCAGAATTAGACGCTAATTGTTGTACACCTTTTTCCAATTTTGAGCTAAGGATATTATCTGATCCCAATCCTTCTTTCCCTTTGGCTTTGGATGGGAAGAAAATCTCATCTTTCCTGATCCTTTGCCTTTGAGTTGGGCTCATTTATCCCAAGGATTCCACTTTTCTGAGTAGGATTCTACCTCTTTCCTTGAAATCATTTTCTGAAGATCTATCTGGGTAGATTTTTCCTGGGAGATTATCTTTTTCATAGATACCATGTCCTCCTTGGCTTGGGCTTGTTTGAACTCTTCCCAATATTTCACGTTCTCTCTGACTAAGTCTTTGATCCTGGCTTCCTTGGCCAGATTCTGCTGGGGTGGCTTCAGGGAATCTTCTTGTAATGGAGGGGGGCTTAATTCTACTACCTTCTGCAGCTCTAGGTTGGGGGAGGGCAGAAGTACTTGGGGCTGTTCCTTGTCCATCAACATTTGATTCACAGGTTCCAGTACCCTCATTGTTGTCATTATTGGTGGTCTCAGGGTTACTGGTGGCTCCTGGAAAAGATACATAGGAGGGAATTCTCCCTGAGGCTCTTGTATTACGTCTATTAATCTTGTATAAAATTTTCATAAGTATTTTTCTAAAGAAAAAATCCATAAAAATAAGTTCATTTGAAACTCACTTAAGTTGATATTCAAATGTACCAGGACTTTATTGGGATTAAATTTGTCCTTGATAGGTAATCCAACAGGGTCTTGGTGTGTTACAATGAGGTCTTCACCCATCCAATCAATAATTGAAGGGCGTCCAGAGATATCTGGGACTTCTGGATCAAATAAATCCGTTTCAATGGCGGTGGTTTCAGGTAGAGGAGGGTTCACTGATGGTAAAAGGGTATTTTTTGGTCAATATAATATATTAATATCATTTTAATAAAAAGAACATAGTAATACAAGTTTTATACTCTTGGATAGGGCCTGGAAGTGGATAAGCCTCCCAAGATCTTCTTTTTCAAGGAGTTTATCTAAGTGTTTACGTGCAGAAGAGATATTAAGTTACTCAGCTTGAGTTAAAGATTCCCAACCAGTTGGTTTATAATTTTTAATATATTCTTCCTTTCTTATCTTTAAAAATTTAAATAATATATTATTAATTCTGCATTGGTTTTTAAATCCACTGCAAAATAATTTAATGATAAATCACAGGTAAAAAGCCAGATAAATTTATCTTTGATTTAATTTTAAGTGAAATGTCTGGTCCAAGGTATTAAATATAATAAAATAGAATATTTATTGGCCAGACCCCCAACCGTCAGCCTCCTGGATGCCAATATCCTGCGTATCCTTTAGCTACCAGAGGTGATAGAATAAATAATAAATCTATTATTCAATAAATTCAGCAAAAATCCCTAAAATATTGGGATAAAGCTTATTGCAAGGTTAATTGGTTTGGATATGGTTTATTGTTATAAATCAATATAAATAAATTTGTTATTAAATATTTTTATAAATGGTCCAAAATCATTTTGGGGATCTTTAAGACCTCTCCTCAGGGAATTCAGTATGAAAACATGTAGGCCTGGTTACTTTGGAACCTTTAATTTATATTCTTAAAGGATATATTGCCCAAAGATAATATGTATATAAAATACACAGTGGAGTGGCAGGGCTTTGTAACCAAGCTCCCACAACAAAAAAGGATAATAAGACTCGCTAAAATCCTATTAAATACTTTGGGTACCTGTTTGGGACGTGCACTGATGGGTTAAACCTTTTTACTGGGGTTATAAGGTTGTTCAGCAGTTTAAATTGATAAAAAGCGTTGGGGACAGATATTGTTGATCAGACTAAAGCCATAAATCACTTACTTATCTCTTATAAGTATTTGATTACCTTGGAACGGTTTCTGGATGTAAATATAACTGGGTCTCTGGGTATCAATATCCTCAAAAGAGCTCTTTATTAATACCTTTTTGAGTTCCAATATTGTCCTTCTGAGGGGTACAGGGGCTCAAAGGGACGGACACTGAGGCTAGCAGGGTAACAAGTGGCAGCCTGTCACGTTTACTTGGTGCTGTAGCACGGGTAGCATCTAATTCCACAGTTTATGGGAAATATTCTACTTTATAATTGATGTTTGGACGTGTGAATAACACTAATCTTTCCTTTTTATTTATTATTTAATTAATTATCCTTAGTAAAGTTTCCCAGTAAGTTAAGATTTATTTAAATATACATTCCTACATATATTCTGATGTCAGGTGAGTTCTCATTATGTATTAAATAATTGGAGTAAAAGTCATGATATTGATTTTACTCCTTATTTTCAAATTCCAGTTGATTTACTGAAATAATTACTTAAAAATATAAGTCATGAGTATTCATGTACTATTTTTACATCATTAGTTTACTTATCATCTTATTTTCTACATTTTTGGTACTTTCAACTATATTTCATAAAATATATGTATAAAGTTTATTTAGTTATTTTTGTATATGTTTATGTATTTTTAGACTATCTTCTATTCACAGGAACATTTATTACATATTTAGAATGTTCCCATGTAGGTTGTAGCATTTTTATGCGGTACCTAGGTTTCTCAGGCTGCCTTTCACTTTTTCAACCCGTAGTCCGGCGGCTGCATACTTGTCAGAGGCCTGGCGCTGCGTACACAGTTTAGAAAGAGTGGCGGTGCTGTAGCTTAGCCGCGCGTGGTTGTGTTAGCTGCCATGGCTGCATCGGGGAATTGTGACAGAACACATTTCCATCTGAAGATCCTAAAATATACACAAGAACTCAATTCTGACTGAATTTTAGGTGTGAAACTTATACGTGATAATACATGTGAAATATTTAATTGTCCAAAAAGGTTCAATGGTGGTGCCCTGGTATTTTGGTCTTTCTTTCCTTAATTATTTAAAAATATAATGAGTTTGATTTCAAGGGTGGGGTCAGTGAGTGACCCTACATAATTTTGGGTGGAGAATCAATTTTTACAATAATATTTATGGTTTTCATACTCCTTCTTAGGTTAATTCATTTTTTATGTTATTTCTGTTACTTTTGTAGCTTGCTCTGTAATAGTAGCAAGCTGAAAAATAGGCTCATCCGTTCCAGATTGGCCAAAAACTCAAGCCAATGAGGCCTCCCACATCCCTTTCAAATGAGAGGAACACCATTCCAACACAATCCTCCGCAAAGGGAAAGAAAAAGACCTCCCATTCCATCATCATCAACCCAAATAGCTGTCAAAAGAGGAGAAAGACTTCAAGCTTTTCTGGCTTTGAGGATATCATGGAGAAGAAAAATTCAATTAAGCAAGGTGGATTCTCCTTGCTTTCAAAATCAAGCTCATTCCTATTCCCCTCTGAAAAACAGTGAAATTGCAAATTGAATCCTAAAAACTTCAATTCAAAAAGGAGAAGTGGGATTGTCAACTGGCTATGGATTTTCAAAAGAAATAAGATGAGAGTTTGGATCTTCAAAAAAGGTTGGATGCTGAGTGGAAAATTAGACAGCCTGAGCTGGAGTTTCAAAAATATGAAAAGAAGAAGGATCAAGACAAATTCTTACTCCAAAAGGAGAAGGAAAGGCTAGCCAGAGAAAAATAAGATAAGGTAACCAATTCCATGGCATGTATTGGTAGCATTAAGACTGTGGATGAAATCAAGGAAATCACTCAATTTCTGGGCTTGTAAATATATTAAGTTTAAAAATTTTCAAAATAAAAAAAAAATATTTTGCTTGGCTTTTAGATGTATTTGCTTAAAAATTTTAAAAATAAAAAAAATAAAATTTTATTTTTGATTACCACAATTTTTGAGACTATGTGAAACTCCATCAATAAACAAATATTTTTTATTTTTATTGAAATTTTTTTTACTAGATTATATTGCCCCACTTTTTAAGTCCCTGCTAGTGTTCCTGGTGGTTTTGTTGATTTTCATGGACATAGCCATCCTTGTATGAGCAGCAGTGTCCACAGCAGGAAAATTAATTTTTTTGTACTTATTTGCTTCCCAAACCATTTTTACAATAACTTTTTCTTTGAAATCAATAACAAAACCTAAGTCAGGAAAAAAAATTGCCCATGAGATACTTGATATTCATCCTTGTTGTCAATCAGTTGTTCATTTGATTTTTTTGTTGGAACCACAAGTAAAAACAAATAGTCTGATAGGTTTCCTTTGTCAATATGGGGACAGTTGTGGAAGCCATTGGAGGAGAAAGTGATATGTGGTGAATAGTCAAAAGCGGTGAGGAGGGATCCAAATTCCAAAGAAGAGAAGGAGGGGATTTGGTGGTCCATCATTCTGGAATCAAATGCAAGTTGGGATAAGTTTCAAAATGTTTGACCTAGGATTTGAGCAACTTTCTTCAACTCAAGGCTGAGGAAAGAATACTCTTGAGGGGAAGTGTGAATAGCTTTTTTATTTGAATATTGGCCAAAAATCTCAGAAGGCTGCATCAATTTTCTCCTACAATAGCCCACATCTTCCCACCCCAAGATCTTGATGGGCCAACAGTGTTGAAAACATTTTTCTATTGGTGAAGGAAAGTTCTCAAAAAGTTGATGTCCTTCTTCTCTTCCTCAGAGAGTTTATTCAAAGGGAGAAATTAAGTTATGGAAAGAAGATTCTTGATGATTGGTTTGGTCATGAATGGAAACTTTTTCACAAGTTAAGAAATGGAACTTTTCAATCTTCTCTTTGGCCTGTTCAAACTATTCAGGGGTGGGATTTTGTTTTTTCTTTTTTTTTTGGCAGCAAGATCAGGGTACAAATCCAAGGACGCATTTTTTGTCTATACCATAGAATATTTTCCAAAAACGCTTCTTCAGCCACTTACAAAGAGATTTCTGATTTTCACATTTGGGCCCTCTTTTTGCAAAGAGCCCTCTGCTTTACTCCTCCTTAAATTTTTTAACACATCTTCTTCCATATTGTTCCCTCCCATGCAACTGCTTTGCTTGGGGTCAGGAACAAGACAGGATTTGATTGTTTGTATAACATTTGGAGCACGGAAGGAGATAAAAGGGACATCCCTCTGCTTTCCACCTCTCTTGTTAGCTTTCTGATACCAGGAACCTTGCAGTCCTTTAGCTACAGAGAGTGATTAAAATACTGGAATAATAATAATAATTATTATTATTCCAAAAATAAACGCTTAGAGGCTCAAATAAATAATATAATAAGAGCCTTTGCAAGGTTTAATTGGTTTGGTAATAAAAGGTTTTCAATATGTATATAAAAGAGGGGCCACATCATTATACTACTGGGGTTCTTTACAGATAAAGAAACCTCTCTTCAAGGGGCCTCCTTAGGCAGTTTAAGAACCTTGGAATGAAGATGGGTGCCTTAGAAAGGGCTTATTCCACTAAAGGCCGGGCATAACAGCACAATGGTCAAGTCAGGAAGGGAAACACTCAATCTGAGAACTTTACCACAAAAATCCTGCAATAATAGGAAGGTTTTTCAGAGAAGATGGGGTGGATTGCTTGACTAAACTTCAAGGGTTGATTGGTTTTAAGAAATTTATAATAATACTACAGACTTGGTCATAAATCACTTGCTTAGATTCTTCATAAGCACTTTTCATAAAAATGACACAGTGTCTGAGTGATAATAATAATTCCTGGTAAACTGATCATGGAATAATGGATCCAAAGAGGTCTGTATAAATTCCTTTTTGTGGTGATTTTAAGCTTCTCAGGGCGCGCACAGAGGTTTCTGCTCATGGGCTGAGGCTGGCAAGCCAGTCAAAGCAGAATTAGCACTTTCACTTGGTGCTGTCAATCATTTGACCTTAGACCTGCTGGATTTCTTTACTATTTTAGTCACAGGATCTGTTAATCTATTATTGCATAAATTTGATCATTCTGCACTCATCCTTCATTTTGACTAATATTATTGCTTTAAAGTGAACTTATGTGGATGTTTACTGATTTTCTATTATCTTCTGATCACATAGATAATTTTTAATAATTTTTATGAACACTCCTTGTAGTGTTTCGTGGTCTTCAAATATCAGAGTCAATGATTTATGTGGTAATCCTTGATCTTTGATTTATTATTAAAAAATTTTCTAAACTTAATTTTTATTAATTTTATTTAAGTTTTGATCTTCTTAGAATATTAATAATGCATATGTCAACTTGTTACATATTCCAGGCAACCCTAAGTAGGTTGTAGCTCTTCTGACCAGTACCTGGTTGTCAGATTAGTTACGATGGATCCAGACGCGGGGATCAGTCAGTACAGATGCGGGTGGGGTAGGATTGGCTGGATGCGTGGCAGAATTAGCTGCGCGCGGGTCTCTGCTATGCAGGAATTTGCTACTACAAGTACATAGGGGTATGTAATGATGCAGGGCTGCGCGGGGTAATTGTGACATAACACATTTCTGCGTGTAACTCCTAAAAATATACACAACACCTCAATTCTGAGTGAATTTTAGGTGTAAAACCTATACGTGACAACACGTGTTAGATTTTAAAATGGCCAAAAGGTTCCATACTGGTGTTGTAATTTTTAGTACTTTTCTTTTTAATTATTTTAAAAATGTAAGGACTTGGATTTCAAGGATGGGGTCAGTTAGTGACCCTACCTACTTTTGGGTGAGGAATTCATTTCTTTCATAATATTTATGGATTTCTCACTCTTTCTTTTGTTAATTTAGATATTCTTCTTTTTTATAGTTTGTGTTGCTATGACAGGTTGCTCTGTACATAGTAGCAAGCTGACATCTCTTCATGTTTTTGAATGCATCTCCTTCCATCTTGTTCCCTGCCATGCAACTGCTTTGCTTGGGGTGAGGATCAAGATGGGATTTTATTTGTTTTATAAAATAGGGAGCATTGGAGGAGAAGCATGGTTCATGCAGAAAAGGGGAAGGCATGGAAAGAAAGGGGGTCAAAACGGGTGTTGCATTGCCGGGAATCCAAAAAAAAAAAAAAAAAAAAAAAAAAAAAAAACAATTATCAGCCATTGTTCAATCATTTTGGAAGATGAAAATAAGTAGAATAATAAATACTGGTCTATCAATGATGATAGGCCCCCCCCCAAAAAAAAAGGTCAGTCAGAGTCATTGATCAATCAATGAGTGGAAGGAGGAGAACAGGGAGGGGGTCATGGGGCTCACCTTTGGGGATAATCAAGGTAGGGTGGGGGTCAGTTTGCCGGCAAAAGAGGTGGGTGGGGCCCTGCGTCAGTCGGTTGGGCAGCCAAGGAGGGGGGTCAGTTGGTCAGTCACCTGGCTAAGGAGGGGTGGGGCAGCAGGTCCGTTAGCAGCTTGGTCAGCCAATGGAGGGAGGCAGTTGGGTTGGCCAATGGAGGGGGGGGGCGGTCCGCCAAAGGAGGGGTGGCGTTGTCTGTTGGCCAATGGAGGGAGGCGGGGTGGGTTGTTGGTTGGCCAAAGGAGGAGAGGGGGAGGCATTGGTTGGCCAAGCTAGCAAGGGGGGGGGCGGCCCATCGTCAGTCAGCCAAAGGAGGCAAGGGGGGGTTTGGTTGGCTTGCTGAAGAAGGGGAGGGGGGGTGAGTTGGCCAAGCAAGAATGGGGGGGTGCGGTTGGCCAAGCAAACAAGGGGGGGGTGGTTGGCCAAGCAATTGAGGGTTGGGTGCAGTTGGCCAAGGGAGCAAGGGGGGGGGGGGCGGCCCATTGTCAGTTGGCCAAAGAGGGGAAGGGGGGGTTTGGTCTCCTGGCTGAGGGGGGGGAGGGGGGGTGCGGTTTACCAAAAAAGCAAGGGGGGGGCTAGCTGCCAAGGGAGTGAGGGGAGGGGCGGGGTCATTGGTTGGCAAAAGCAGGGAAAGGGGGGGTTTGGTCCACTGACTGAAGGAGGGGAGGGGGGGTGCTGTTGGTCAAGCAATTGAGGGGGGGGCAGCTGCCAAGCGAGTGAGGGGGGGGACTGGCCGGCAATTGGCATTGGAAAGCCAAGGAAGGGAAGGTGAGAGGGGGGGTGTTAGTTTGGAGCAAGGGGGAGGGAGGAGGGAAGGGGCTCACCTGAGGCATTGAGAAAGGCAGTCAGGGGGGACCTAAAGGTTGATTGATCAAAGGATCAGCAAGCAGGGCAGGAAGAGTAAGAGGGGGGAGGGTGCTTACCAGGGTTGCCAATCAAAGGAGGAGGGGAGGCAGTGAGTGAGGTGAGGTGAGGTGATGATGGTGGGTGAGCTGCTGGTGGTGTTTGAGGTGGAGGTGGAGGGTGAGGTGGAGGCAATGGGTGGGGTGTAGGTGGAGGGTGAGGTGGAGGTGATTGGTGAGGTGGAGGTGGAGGGTGAGGTGGAGATTGAACCTGTGGTGGGTGAGGAGGAGAGTGGACCAATGGTTCTGTGGGGTGAGGTGGTTGGTTTGGAATTTTTGGTTCTGTTTTTGTCTAAGTTCACCCCAAAAAAAAATACCAAGTCAGCCTTGGATGCTTGGTTGAACAACTAAAACCAAAAAAGATATTTCACCTATTTACAAAACCAAATGCTAAACATCAAAGTGGGAAAGTGTGAGGAGTAGGATCCGCTCTCTCATGGCCAAAGATGAGGTAGAAGATGAGACGGGGATGACTTGAGAAGGATCAGGAATATCATCTTCGAATATTTTGTCCCATTCATCCTTGATGTTGGCAAGAAGGTTGTGAAGGATTACACAAGTGATAATCCAGTTGATGAGGATCATCATTTCCTTCAAATTTTGACGCTGGTTTTGAATCTCCAGAAGCTGGCCCTTCATCCTTTAACAATTCCGATGGCATGCTAAATCCAAACTTGTGATTGGGAAAAATGATGGTTGAAATTGGTTTTTCCTTTATCAGTGGACAAAACATCAAAACCTTCCGGTACACTGGAACTACATATTTTGCACTAGCATAAGCCAAATTTGCCAGAAGGTATTCATCTTGGTCAAAGTAGTTCTCTGCTTGTTGGGAAAACCACATCCAATTGAAAAAATATGAATCATGACAACAACCCAGAAGGCCAGCCAAGAGGGATATGAACATCTTGTTTTTATTGCAAACAGGTTGAAGAACCTCAGATGATCTAAACACAGAGATTCCAAGTATGTGGTCAGTGTGTGATCCAAAGTTTCATGAAAGTCATTGGAAAAGAATCAAATAAAGTGCCTCTTTTTCCAATCAAAATAGTGGTTGCCATCTAGCTTGAGTTTTTGACTCAAGGGGAAGGTGGTTCTGTCAACAAAAAAATGCAACCTGGAAAGCCTTCAGTCTCAATTACTTGAGATATCTCCTGAATTTTTTCTTTTGTTGTTCAAGAATGGACTGAGAAATGGAAAGATAGGATAGAAATCATGAATCTTTTTGTGTAGGAGTCAATGGTTCCATAACCAACTGAGAATAGATTTTCTAATTGATGAATTGCTGCTGCATTTCCATTTGATCCCAATCTACAAAGAGCAACAGCCAGTTGGATAGCGTGATTGCGTTGAGGATTCAAAGAATCGTTATGGAATATGTGCTGGTCTTCAATCATCTCCAAAAGTTTCATGAATGAAGGCAATAGAGATTCGAACATTTTCTGGGGGCTTAAGTCAAGGAGGAGATGAAGCTTTTGCCTTTCATACATAGGGTTGTGGAGAGTTTGCCTTCTTTGAACCATGTATTGCTTTTGTAATATATCATTCAAAGAAAACCAAGTTGATTCCAAATTGTAGTCTGAATCAGAGTCTGAATGTGAGTCAAATTGTAACAAAAGTTCAGTCAGCTTTTTTGCATTTTAAACTTTCTGCCGGCAAGTTTGATTGGACATGTTGAGGAAGATGGAGATGTGATTTGGGGTGATGAGATGATGATGGGATTTGTGTGAATATGGATTTCAAAAGTAAGAGATTTGAACAGACAGAGATGCGAACAGATGGAGATGTGAAGCAATGTAGATGAGATGTGTGTGATTTGCTGGAGATGAGATTGGTATGTATTTGCTGATGTTGAGGTGTGGATGGGTTTTTTGCATTTGATGGATGGTGGATGGATGAAAATGGAGGGGTGATGTTTGAAATCCTCCATTTTCATGAAACCCACCATTTTTAAATACACCAGTTAGGGGGTATGTGTATTTCAGAAACCTGCCATTAAAAATTGTGTGTTTTGTCAAAAAAAATGGCAGGTTTCTAATGGTGGGTTTGCTAACTCTGATACGCCCTATTACATGTGCATGTCCCATGGATATGGGTTGTAGCAGTTTCCTGCATTACCTTATTGATGGAATTTGTCCTGAAAGGTTTGAAATGCACATGCTTCAAAGCCTGCATTGTAAGGATGCAGGGCTGCGCAGTGGAATTTAGACAAAACAAAAATCTGGCCATGACACCTAAACTACACATCAAACTCAAATTCTGAAAGAATTTTTGTTTTGAAACCTTCAGTGACAATACACATGAAATATTAAAATGGCCAAAAAATCATTTGTATTTGTGTTGTGCTTTTGATACATTTCCTTATTAATTTATTTAAAAATATAAGGAGTTAGAATTCAATGATGGAGTCTTTGAGTGAACCTGCCTTATTTTGGATGAGAAATTCAAATTTTTATCAATATTTCAGGATTTCCCCCTCCTTCTTGTAGTTTATAATTGATTTTATTTTTTTATTTCATTTTATCTAATTTGACAGCTTTCTCTGTACAAGTAGCAAGCTCAAAGTTTCTCACAACCCATTTTGGGGTTGTCAGCGGCAATTCAAAAATTAAATGGGTTGTGAGAAGCGTTTCATGACTGAAATGGATTGCAAGAAGCGGTTCATGACTTGGATGGGTTGCGAACTGCACCACAACACAACACAATTGGTGTGTTGAGAGGGTTTCACAGGGTCAAAAATTTAACATTTCCCTTTTATTTTTTTATTTTTTATTTTGGAATTGATTTTCCCACACCCCCAACCCTTAATATCATGGAATATCACATCTACCTGCCATTGTGCACCTCTGCTGCTACATGTACAAATACATTATTTCACAGGCATTTCAAGGAATTTTTCTTATTTTTCAATTTTTGGATGCTGTATTCCAATTCCTGGAGTTTCAAAACCCCCAAAAAAATCCTTGGTAATTTTGGAGGCATTAGAACCCCTCCAAAAAGGGAATCAAAAAATTAAACAATTTGGCCAAAAACAATTTTTCCATGGGCTTTGGATCCATCTTTTGGCTATTTGAATCATTTTCTTGGGGTAATTTTAGCTACCAGGAATTTCAATAAACATTTAAAGAGCATTCCATTATTTTAATTATACTTTTTGGACATATTCTTTTACCTTAAAAAATTACTTCAAAAAACCAAAAAAATATAAAAAAATCAAATTTCTCATTGGACCTTTGCATCCTTTAATTTTCCTTTTAATTTTATTTTTTGGGTTATTAAAGCTCTCACAAAGTCAAAAGAAAAGTCAAACAGAATTCCAGATTTCTTTTCCAGGTTTTTTGGATGTGTTTTTTTAACTTAAAAAATTCCTTCAAAAAATCAAAAAATTCAATTTTCCCACTGGAATTTTGAATCCTTTTTTTTTCCTTCTTTATGATTTAATTTTGGTGTTTTAAATTTTTATAAATTTTAAAAAAAATATTAAAAATCTTATAAATATTTTTTTTCAGAACTTTGGGATGTCATTCTTTACCTTAAGAAATTCCTTCAAAAAGCCAAAAAAATTCAAAAAATTAAATTTCCTTGTTGGATTTTTGGATCCTTTTATTTTAACTTGAAAATAATTTTCTTTGGAGTATTAAAGCTTTCATAAATCAAAAAAAAGAGAAAAATAGCTTCTTGGTACTTGTTACAGATCTTTTGGGTGTATGCATACACATAAAAAGATTCATTCAAAAAATCAAAAATAAATAACAAATATGGATTCAAATATGGAATTTTATTCAACTATGATTGCTTTTATGATTCTACTTGATTTTCTTGGAGGGAAAAAAACCTCATTACCAAGAAATAAATTTTTTGGAATTATGGTATTCCAAAATTTGGAATCCTTGATCACAGAGCTTTTCCAAAGTGGATTGAACCTGGGAGCTGTCCAATGATCATGCTTGAACTTGAATGAGACCATATTTTTGAAATATTCTAAAAGAATGATGCAAATGTGAGAAGATTTGGAATTTGGAGTGGGAGGGGAATTCAGAGGAAGATAAATGCAAAGAATTGAAGAGGAAAACAAAACCACTGGATACTTATATGTTTCAGCCAGAAGGAAACCATGGCATGGAAATTTCATCCACATATTTATGGCAGCTGGGCAGACAATGTGGCTCAGTTGACTTTCTGCTTCTTGGATAGTTTCACTTCAGATATCACGCAGTAATCATGGGTCCTTGAAGATTGGGTTTGAATCAAGCTGTTTCACCATTTATTTCCTAAGTTCATGCCAGTCTTCTGTGTTCCTCCGCAAAAAAATGGCTGCTTATCTAAAGCCACAGTTCCCATCCCGTATAACATTTATCACATGTGATAGATGTGGAATGTCTGTTTTGGGGGAAATTAAATCTTTTTATGGGAACTTGAACCAAAAATCAGAATTTTTTTTAAAAATGAAATATTTTCTGAAGATAAAACTCACTTCTTCAATTGATAATTGGTCAAAGATTACAGAAGAAGAATAAAATAAGTTGCAGTAAACCTGGAGGAAAAACCCAAAGAAATAAAAAAAAATAAGAAAATATCAAAGGTAATAACTTGCCTACTCACTTTTGCCTCTGTTTGATCCAATATCTTCCTTGAAGGAGGATTGTAACAATAATCACCATCTTCATTGGATACCTTTATTCTTGTTATTCTTTTCCAAGGATTATATTCAGGAGAAGCAACCAGCTTATTCACAATGGTTCCAGACCTCTGATAAAGTTTTTAATGGAATGATTAATTCAAAAAAGGTTAATGCTAAATATACCGCTCATTGAGCTGTGTACACAACTCTGTACACTGCTTGATAGGGCCTATCACATTTAGCAATCCCGCCATTAGAAACATGCCATTTTTTTTACCAAAACCGCCATTTTTAATGGCGGGTTTCTGAAATACACATACCCCTAACTGGTGTATTTCAAAATGGTGGGTTTCAAGAAAGTGGCATATTTCAAACATCAAACCCGCCATTAAACCCGCCATTTATGCATCAACATCCATCCACCATCCATCAAATCTAAAACACCCATCTGAATCAGCAAATCAATATTGGTCCCATCTCCATCACATGGCACACATCTCATCTCCTTTGCTTCACATATTCATCACTTCACATCTCTATTGCTTCACATCTCTATTGCTTCACATCTCTATTGCTTCACATCTCTATTGCTTCACATCTCTATTGCTTCACATCTCCATCTTCACATAAATCACAGCCTCATCTCATTGTCCCACATAAGATCACCATCTTTCTCAACATGTCCCATCAAACTTCTCGGCAGCAAGTTTAAAATGCAAAAAATCTGACTGAACTTTTGTTAGTATTTGACTTCCATTAAGACTCTGATTCAGACTCCAATTTGTAATCAAATTGGTTGGCTTTGAATGCTCTATTACAAAAGAAATACATGGTTCCAAGAAGACAAACTATCCACAAGCCTATGTATGAAAGGCAAAAGCTTCATCTCCTCCCCAACCTAAGCTTCCAGCAAATGTTCCAAACTCTATTGCCTTCATTTGTCAAACTTTTGGAGATGATTGAAGACCTCCACATCTTCCAGAACAATTATTGGAATCCTCAATGCAATCACACTATCCAACTGGCTGTTGCTCTTTGTAGATTGGGATCAAGTGGAAATGCAGCAGCAATTCATCAATTAAAAAATCTATTCTCAGTTGGTTATGGAACCATTGACTCATACACAAAAAGATTCATAATTTCTATCCTATCTTTCCATTTCCCAGTCCATTCTTGAACAACAAAAGAAGAACTTCAGGAGATATCACAAGTAATGGAAACCAAAGGATTTCCTGGTTGCATTGGTTTTGTTGATGGAACTAACATCCCCTTGATTCAAAAACCCAAGCTAGATGGAAACCACTATTTTGATTGGAAAAAAGGCAATTGATTCATATCTTTTCAAATCACTTTGATAACACCATTGATCACACACTGACCAAATATGTTTTGTTTTTTTTTTAGATACTCCATGGCACTAAAACTTTTTTGTGATAACAACAAGAAGCTTATATATCTCCATGCTGGCCTTCCAGGTTCTTGTCATGATTCATACGTGTTTATTAAGATTGACTAAATTTCTTTATGACACAGAACCAGCAGACTGAGAGGAAAAAAATAACATGAGAAACAAGAAAATAGAGATGGGTGAGAGTGGCATAGAAGAGGATAATGAGCAAGGATCCTACGCCAGAAGCCGAGAGATTGAGTGGAGATGAATTGCAGAGTTTGAGGTAGATGTCTTCAGGAGAACTTGAGTTAAGGGTTGAGGCCAGTTGAAGCAGTCTGTAGGTTAGATTCAAAACAAGGTCAAGAATCCGGAAGTGTTGAGTCTTACCAGGCAGAGATGGCTAGTTAGAAGATGTTGAGGCACAAGACGCGGAAGAGATAGGAGATAGTTGATCATGAAAGGTGGCTGAGATATTCAAGGCGGATGGGTAAGAAGGTGGTTAACGGTTGAGAAAATGAGAAAGGAGAGACAAAAAGAAGAGAAAGAAAAAAAATGGTAAATTAGAAAATAAAAGAACCAAGAAATCAAGGAGAAGAATCCAGAAGGAGAGCAAGAGTCAGAAAGAGACCAGGTCAAGAAAGATAGCCGCCGCAGGAGGCGCAGTATGCAAGAAGGAAGGAGCGCAGGAGATCAGAGGTCCCGCGGGGAGAGGGAGAGCAGAGGTCCCGCAGGGAGACCAGAGGATGTGAAAGGTATGGAATGTTAAATCTCAACACCCCTGGTGACTGGAAAGAGGAGAATTACTGAGGATTTGGAGGGAAGTTTAGTAAAAATCTTGTATTGGAGCAATTTTATACAGTTGATAGAGGAGGATTTAGTCAAGGAATTGGCTATCATCTCCTTGGTAGAGATTAAGGTGAGATCAAACAGAGATAGATTGAAGTCTTCTCACAATCCTTTAGTCTTGATATCAATGTGGCACAATTTTGAGTGTGAGCCGAATCTTTTTATTTTATCTTCTAAACATTTTTTATCAATGAAAATTCTTGGTTTTATTTCTGGATCACTATATAATTCACTAACTAGATGAGAAATCCACTTAAGTTCCAGGTAGCAGTCAAGTAGGGCGTTCAGTTTGGATTCAGTGGAAGAATACGTAATTTTTTTTTGTCTAGATCAGTTCCAGACTATCGGGCTGCCATAGTGAAAAATGATATAGCCGTTCTGGGAATTTTGGAAGACTGGATCATTGCCCCACGTAGCATCGCTCTAGCGGGAAATCATCTCTTGAGATGAATCAAACTTAATTTTTAATTTGAAATTACTGGTGGTTTTGAGGTACTTCCAGACTTTTCTTACTTCTCTCCAGTGGGTCATGCCAGGCTTGGTACTGAACCTTGCAAGGCTATACATGGAAAAAGAGATATTGGGCCTAGTATATTGGGATAGGTGATTGAGGAGTCCAATGGCAGAACAATAGTTTATATTCAATTGTCAAAATTCATTATGGTCTTCATTGGTTGAGGGTTCAAGTTGCAGATTCTGGGTCAGCGGCGAGAAAATATCTTTGCAGTTCACAAGTACAAGTTCCTCTAATCCACGGTCTATGTGATTGGGTTGGCTCAAGAGGATAGCGTCCTCTTTAAATTCCATGAGCATGCCAGGATAGTATTAGGAGGATGAAAGGAGGAGTTAAGAAACCGATTTAAGAGTTTTTTAGCAAAAGAATTGGTTCTCCCAAAGTGGATAAGGTCATCCACATGGAAATATAAAATCTATTGTAACCCAGAGTTGTGTGGATTGCTAGTTGATTTGTAGAACCCTTGGGATTTAATCCAGTTAGTGAGTGTTTGGTACCAGTTCTTTGGGGCCTGACAAAGACCGTATAACAATTTATTTAGTTTCAGGTATGGCAATTTTCTGTTTTATCCTTCTGTTGTTTTGATTATTACAGTTTCATTCGACAGATCATGAATAGATTCCCCTTTCACGTTGAAATGAGTGAAAGTCATCTTGTTCTTCAGACTGTAGATCAGTGCGATTTGTAAAGAGCTGAGTTTTCCTGTAGGAGCCCAGGTATCTTCAAAGTTGACCCCATGGATCTTATCAAAGCCCTGGACGCATAATCTGGCTTTATATTTCACCGGTTCGCCATGACAATTCTCTTTGACCTTAAATACCCACATTGTATTCAGGATGGTTTTTGGAGTATCGTAGTAATCTTCCCATATTTCCTGAGATTCTATAGAATTTAGTTCATCCTTGGAAGCTTTCTTCCATTTTGGCCACTCAGGACATTTACATGCAGCTTTATAAGACGGTGGTTTGTAGTAGTGTTAGAATCCATATCTTTGAGGCTTCCAAGTTTCTCGTCTGGTTCTTGAGTAGAGACCTGATGTACAAGATTCTGGGGAAGAAATTGGAAGTTCCAGGGGAGGAGAAGGAGAAGAAGATGGATCAAGATCTTTGGTGTCAGAGTTTGAGTCAGAGGAATCCAGATTGGTCTCTCTGGATAGATATTGATTATCCTTTGTAGAGAAGTCAGAATCATTGGAGTTTTTGTTGGGTTGCAAAAAGATATTGAGGCCCAGAGATTCAAGGAGGGGAAAATCACTGAGCTGGGACTTGAGGAACTTGACATGTTTGGTTTCAACAATAACGCCCAGGGAGTTGAGAATTAGATATGAATGGAAGGTGGGATTGAACCCAATCAAAACACCTTCAAGCCCCTTTTCATTGAATTTCCTTCCCTTTTGAACACAATTCGCAAGATAGATTACAGCAGAACCTACGGGTTTCAAGTAATTAGCAGGGAGGTTCTTACCAAACATGGATTCCCAGGGAGATAGGTGTTTACCTTCTCTGGGGACTTGGTTGAGCATGAAGCAACAGCTTCTTGTTATGACATGCCAATAATTTTTAGGTAGTCTTGACAAGGAGAAGGTAGCGCGGGCCAATTTGATTATGGTCCTATTTGCTCTTTCAGCTTGTCCATTGTGTTGCAAATGGTAGGGTTCAGATGTTTGTAATTTGATGTGTTTGGCCTTTGAAAAATCCTTGAGAGTAGAATTAGTGAATTCTGTGCCCTTGTCCAAGAATATCTCAGAAGGGGTAATAAATTGTTTATATTCCGTTTTGAGTATCTTGATAATGATTTTGGGGGTTTCATCTTTAGAATTGAGAGGAAAGGCTGTGAGATAGCCTGAGAAATTGTCAACCAGCGTGAGGATATAGTGATGGCCGGCCTTGGATTGGGGAGTAATAGGGCCAATCAAATCTAGGTGGATTCAATCAAGGGATTTTGAAGCAGGAGAGGAGGCATTAGAGAATGGGGATTTGGAAATTTTGCTTCAAACGCAACTTTTGCATTGGAATTGATGAAGCTCCTTGTTTGTGAATAGATTTTTTAGGAGATATTTTAGCGTTGAGATTGATGCATGTCCATACATTTTGTGTAGGTCCATTAGGGAGGGAGGTTCTTGCACTGATGAGGTAGATGATTGATTTGATAGATTCACTACTTGATCCTGGCCTGCAGTTCGTGGTCTCTTGATGACAAATAGACTATTGCAAATTAGGCCTTTGAGAACAGTTTGATCTCCGCGGGTAACAGTAAAGCTATCTTGTCTTTGGGTAAGTGTACATCCTTTCTGAGCCAGAAGCCCAGGACTGATCAGATTCACGACAATATCAGGAACATACACGCAGCCCTCAAGTGTAACAGCCGAGTCTTTCCACTCTAATCAAATGGTACCCCTCCCCCAAACTTTGAGTTTAGCCTCTAATTTCCCAGTCTTGATCTCATCTAGGTCTTCTTGTAAATCAATAGATGAAAAGAATTTTAAGTCATTGAAAATATGCACATTAGCCCCGGAGTCCAATATTAGATTGGGGGTGTTATCTGAATTGATCCAGTGAAATAGTAGTGCATGGTAGTTGATTGATGGATTCTTTTTTGTTTTATTCTTCCATTTGTTCTGTTGTTCAATCCACCATTCTGGCGCGACTTGTGGATGTAAATGAAAACATGAAGATTCGGGATGAGGTGCATTGGGATCATGATAGCTTTCTCTATATCTGATCTTGTATTTCTTTTCATCTTCATTGGATCTAGACTTTGTCAACACAAGAGAGAGATCAGTGGATGTTTTGTTTGTCTTTCTCTTCGCCATTCTTTTGTTGTTTTATTGGATAAGATGATTGAAGACTACTTCGACTTTCAGGGATTTCTCTACATGCATGATTTGCTGCTTAAGATTCATGAGCACTGTCGGAAATTTGAAGAGTAAGAGGTAAGCAAGAATGTACTTGGGTAGCTTGATGCCTACATCCGCCATTCAAGTGATAGATATCCGCATTTCCATAACCAACCCCTTGACAGCATCTTTTTTAAAGTCTGAGTGGAGAAAATGATTGAACACTCAAGCTCAATTTGTGGTTTCAGATGATGCAAATCTTTGAGTGATTTTGGCGCAGAGTAGCTTCCACAAGGTTATGTTGGTGGAGTTAACAATGTTTTCATGAGTTGTGCTATCTAGTTTGGAGAGGATGATTGCTCTGATTTCCCTATCTTGTTTGAGGGACATTTGGCCAGCGTTCCAGATAATGGCATTGTTGATATCTTTGAGATTGAACAACATTAACATCTTGTCCCGCCATATTGAGTAGTTTTCTTCATTCACAGGGGGTATAGCATTGACCAAGGCCTTGAGTGCCACTTGATGGAAGTAGTCGGCATCTCCAACTGGTTTGTTCATGGCTTGTTGGTTGGGTTGTCGAGTTTTGGCTTTTAACCGTATTAAGATTGACTAAATTTCTTTATGACACAGAACCAGCAGACTGAGAGGAAACAAATAACATGAGAAACAAGAAAATAGAGAAGGGTGAGAGTGACATAGAAGAGGATAACAAGAAAGGATCCTATGCCAGAAGCCAAGAGATTGAGTGGAGATGAATGGCGGATTTTGAGGTAGATGTCTTCCGGAGAACTTGAGTTAAGGGTTGAGGCTAGTTTAAGCAGTCTGTAGGTTAGATTCAAAACAAGGTCAAGAATCCGGAAGTGTTGAGTCTTACCAGGGAGAGATGGCTAGTTAGAAGATGTTGAGGCATGAGACGGGGAAGAGATAGAAGATAGTTGGTGAAGAAAGGTGGATGAGATGTTTGAGGCGGATGGGTAAGAAGATGGTGAACGGTTGAGAAAATGAGAAAGGAGAGACACAAAGAAGAGAAAGAAAAAAAACGTTAAATTAGAAAAGAAAAGAATCAAGAAGTAAAGGAGAAGAATCCAGAAGGAGAGCGGGAGTCAGAAAGAGACCAGGTCAAAAAAGATGGCGGCTGCAGGAGGCCCAGTAGGCAAGAAGGAAGGCGCGCGGGAGATCAGAGGTCCCGCGGGGAGAGTGAGAGCAGAGTTCCCGCGGGGAGAGGGAGAGCAGAGGTCCCGGGGGAGACCAGAGGATGTTAAAGGTGTGGAATGTGAAATCTTGACAGTGTTCAATTGAAAGCGGAATGCCCAACAACCAGAGAACTACTTTGAGAACAATCAATACCTTCTGGCCAATTCACTTTATGCTAGTTGGAAATATGTGTTTCCAGTGTACCAGAATGTTTTTTCCAACAGTCAAGGAAAAACCAATCTTAACCATCATCTTGCCCAATCACAAGTTTAGATTGAGCATGCCATAGGAGTCCTGAAAGGAAGATGGGCCAGCTTAAGGGAAATTGAAAACCAGCTTCAAAACCCCAAAGACATGAAGTTCCTCATAAACTGGATTATCACTTGTTTAATCCTTCACAATCTTTTGGCTGACATCAAAGATTAATGGGACAAAATATTTGAAGATTATATTCCTGATCCCCCTCAAGTCATCCCCGTCTCATCTTCTACCTCACCTTTGGCCATGAGAGAGCGGATTCTACCCCTCACACTTGCTCACTTGGATGTGTAGCATTTGGTTTTTAAATAGGTGAAATATCTTTTTTGGTTTTAGTTTTTCAACCAAGCATCCAAGGCTGACTTGGATTTTTTTTTTTGGTCAACTTAGACAAAAACAGAACCAAAACCTCCAAACCACCCACCTCAGCCCACCAAACCACCAGTCCACTCTCCTCCTCACCCACCACTGGTCCACTCTCCACCTCACCCTCCACCTCCACCTCACCCACCACTCCTCCCCCCCTGGTAAGCTCCTGCCCCTCCTCCTCATCCTCCTCCCCTCACCCATCACCTCCACCTCACCCACCACCTCCACCTCACCAGAACACCTGGTAAGCTTCCACCCCTCCTCCTCATCATCCCCATCATCCAATACTGACATCAACTCGCCTCCATCCCCATTCAGCCCCCCCCCCACCTCACCTCCTTGGTTTATTCCCCAGGTAAGCTGCCCCCCCTCCTCCTCATCACCCTTTTTCCTCATCACCCTTTTACCTCCCACTTGGCCCCTCTCCCTTGCTCCCAACTAATGCCACCCCCACTCTTTCTCCCCCCCCCACCTTCCTTGCCAACACTGACAGTCGCTGGACCCCTTTTTCTTCCCCCCCCCTCTTTCCCCCTCCCCTTGGCTTTCCAACACCAACCGGCCCCCTCTTGCTGCCCCCCCTCTTGCCCTCCCCCCCCCCCCACCACGCTTCCTTTTGCCCCCATCACCACCCTTGCTTCTGCTCCCCCCCACCACCCTTGCTTTGGTTGGAAGACCACCCCCCCACTTCCCTCTGCCGGCGCCACCACTGTCAATTGGCAGCCCACCCCCCCACCTCCCCCACCGCCCTTGCAGCTCACTTGCCTTCCCCCCACCTCCCTTGGCCAGACCCCCCACCTCTATCCGCTGGCCCGGCCCTCCTCACTCCCCTTGGCCCCCCCACTGGGCCCCCACACAGCCCTTGGCCCCTGGCGGGGCCCTCTGCCTGCCCAGCCCCCCCACCGCCCTTGGCCCCCCCATTGCCCTTGGCCCCCCCACTGGGCCCCCCCATTGCCCTTGGCCCCCCCACTGGGCCCCCCCACTGCCCTTGGCCCCCTCAGCCAGCCCACCGGGCCCCCCCACCTTCCTCTGCCGGCCTGCCCCCCCCCCCTTGACCACCAACCGCCAGCCCCCCCCCCTTGTTCTGCCACTTGGCCCAACCCAAAACCCAACCCAAGCCCAAGGCAAAGGGCCAGCCTGATTCCCTCAAACCCTGTAATTTTTTTTTTTTTTTTTTTTTTTTTTGGCGCTGATATCATGTTTTTTTTTTGGGGGGCACAGTTTGTGTTTTTTTTTCTTTTTTGGTGATCCCATTTATGGTGAACTTGGGATCAATTCCATGTTTGGTTTCATTTTCTTTGATCCAATCTTGTTTCACCAATGATGCCCATTTGACTGATGGTTTTTTTTTCAATCACTCAAATGCTATTGGTGAATTTCCAATTTTTTTCCCACCCCCTCAAAATTTTACAAAAATATCCAAAACTATTCTTGTTTCTCACCCCAATCTAATTATAGGATTAGAAGGGAACAAGATGGAAGGAGATGGCTTGAAAAACATAGAGAGAAGTGGGAAGAGTAGGACTGCTTGCCAAAAGAGGAATCAAATGAGAGATTCTGAAATATTTTTGCAGGTTTATGAGGAAGTTATTCATGAAAAGGTAGTCTGGTGGGGTCATAAAATGCGTCCTTTGGATCTTTACCCTTCAATTGCTGCGGAAAAGAAAAAGAATAGTCAAAAACCAACCTAGGAAGAGTTTGAGCAAGCAAGACAAACCATCAAATGGTTCCATTTTATCCACTGTGGAAAAGTAATTTTCCTTGATCAATCTGATCATCAAGCCCTGGTTGAAATTATCAAATTTGTCCCATTGGAGAAAATTTCTGACCAAGACAAGAAGGAAATCAACTTTGTGACAAATTTCCTTCACCATTCAAAAAAATTGGTCAACCTGGTTGGTCCTTCAAGATCTTGGGGTAGAAAAATTTGGGCAGTTGGATGGAAAAAATCAATGCACCCTTCAGAGTTATTTGGACTTTATTTGAAGAAATCATCCATTAGATCTTTGGATGGCAAAAATCAATGCACCCTTCAGAGTTATTTGGAATTTTTTTGAAGAAATCATCCATTAGATCTTCTCCTCAAGAGTATGCTTTCCTCAACCTTAAGGCCAAAAAAGTCTCCCAAATTCTAGGAAAAATGTTTTGCAATTTGGCCAAACTTTCCTTTGAAGTAAAATGTTATTCCATGAAGTACAACAACATCCCCTCTTTCTCTTTGTTTGAATTTGGTTCCAAGCCTACACCTTTTCATTTCTCCCGCACATCACTTTCACCTCCAATTCTTTTTACAACTCTCCTCATATCAAAAAAGGCAACATATCTGGATACTCCTTTTTACTTGTGGTGCCTAACAAGAAATCAAATGGTCCACTTAATGAAAATACAGACAAATATCAAGTATTGAATGGCCAATTTGTTTTTCCTGACCTTGGATTTGGAATTTATTTCTAGCAAAAAGGTATAGTCAAAATGGTTTGCGCAGCTAATAAGTACAAGCACTGTACCTTTACTGCTGTGGACACAGAAACCCATACCATAATGGCCATGTCACTTCAAATTAATAAAAAAACTAGAAACACTTGCAGGGACTTGAATAATGGCCAAATTTATTCTAGAAAAAAAATATAAATAAAAACAAAAAAGATATGTATGTTGGTGGGGTTAAGAATACTCTCAAATGTTGTAATAAAAATGATTTTTTTGTTTTTCTTTCAGCCATGCAAATATATTTAAAAGCCCAGAATTCAAGTTATCTTCTGTATTTAATCTACTGTTCTACTGCTACCAATACAAGCCAAAGGTACTATTAACTTATCCTTTTTTTTGGTTGCAAGTTTTTCCCTCTCCTTTTCCAGTTGTGCTTGCTGTCAATCCTTCTACTTTTCCTCTTTTTGAAATTCTATCTCAGCCTGTTTCCACTTCCACTTGGCATCCCATTTTCGTTGATGAGCCAAAATATTGGCTTTCTGCTTTTGAACATCCATGGGCAGTTGATGATCCCACTTTTGCTTTTCAAACTCAAGTTTTTTGGATTCAATTTGTGATTTGACTGTTCTTTGCAGGGGAAAAGCAATGAGCATGATTTTGAAAGCAAGTTCAACCTATGGACTTACATGAATCTTGCTTCTCCATGATTTCTTCAAAGCTTGAAAAACCGGAAGTGTTTCTCCTCTTTTGATGACTTTGGGGTTGATATTGATGGCATTGGAGGCCTTTTGCTTACCCTTGGAAGAGGAGGTTTGAGTCTGAAAGTTGTCACTAATTTTTGAAGGTTAGCCCTTGGTGAAAAAGATCAAATTCTCTTCAAGGAAAATTCAGTTATGATTCACTCAATCACCCAGCCCCTCATGCATGCAGTTTCCTTCCACCTCTCCAAAAAATCTGGCCCAACCATCTCATCATCCTCTCCCCACCCCTTTCCCCTTCCAATCTTCAGAAAAGGATGCAGGAAGCTCTAAATCTACTTGACTCAGTGTCAAACTCTTGTTTTTTTGTCAAGACATCAATTATCCTATTCTTGAACAAGATTATGGTGTTTGTTCTGAAAGCCAATTGATGAGGAACCCCCTGTGTTGATCCTCTGAATCATTCTTCACTTGCTTATCAATTTTAAAATTTTAAAACTTCCCCCCTCCCTACCCTACCCTCATAATTCTGGCAAGAAATTCAATCAGAGAGATCCCTGTATAAGGGTTTTACTTTACCTATCGACTTATTTATTTTTCTAATCTTGGTCCTAGTTGCATAAACCCACACCATTTGCCCTCTTCTCAATGTTAATAAATCCCTGCTATCAGTCTCCTCCTTCCCATCCTTTGGGGCATCCTGTCTTCAGCCTTTGGCCTCTTCCCTCCAATCAACCTGTGACTGTGCTCTCCCGACCTGTTTTAACTGTTAACACAGTTTAGATTACATTCCCATACATGACATTATTTTTCATTTATGCCCTTCAATAGTACTTTGATTTTTCATAACCCCCTGTTCCCTTTTTGGATATTGTCTTTCTTCCAGACCTTTTCTTGTGGTGGTTTGATTTCATCTGATCTACAGGTTTTTACCCATTAAAACCGTCTTGTTTCTTGGTTCTGTTTGAGTGCTCTCTATTCATCCTACATTTATAAACTCCCCTCTTCCCCTTCATCAAATTTTCTGACTCATGCTGATGGTATGAGTCCCCCTAGATTGGATCTTATATTCCTGAGCTTCATTCTTGAAGGAGGCTGATACCATTCTGTTAATTTACAGCTGTTGCTGTTGTCAATTGTTGATCATAACCCAAACTTCAACATTATGGCCTTCCCCCGTCTCTCTCCTCCCCACCTCTCTCCTGCTCCCCCTAAGTTTGTGTGAGTGTTACAAATTGAGTGGCTCTATTAAAGATCCAAGGGTAACTATGCAAGTGAATAAAGTTAGTTTATCAAATTTTGAGATTAATATAAGACAAACACCAGGGATTTTTGAATACTTCTAATTATTGAAAGACAAAAGAGAAGTCCCAGGTCTGACTGTTTCAAAATTCATTCAGCTCTGGATAAGGTGGGGCTATGCTCTTAATAGAGAGATTCATATATCATGCAAATCAAACAAATCCTGAAAAATTGCTTGATTACCGGGAATGATTGACTTAGAAAGTCGAGATAATGGTCTATTGGTCCTAGGAAAATCATGGCCATCACATGGGATCATTATTTTGTTTGTTTGAGGAAAGAAAAGGACAGAGAGAGGGGGGGGAACTGGATTGTCAAAAAAAATTCAATAGGGCGTATCAGAGTTACACAAACCGGCCATTTTTTAATGGTGGGTTTCAAACCAAATCCACCATTTCAAACCTGCCATTAAAAATCAAAAAAATCCACTTATTTCACAACAGATGTGTTAGAGTTACCTGGGAATAAGAGGGCCTTTTTCAAATAAAGTATTTAAAGGCTTCCACCACCTGTCCACATCATCCATCCCTGGCTTCCCACTTCCTTCTAATTCCAACCTCATCAGAAAAAAATTTGATTCATTGCTCTTCATCTCTTCATCAATATCCCCATCCCTTCATCACTCTCATAACTTTATTGCTTTCATCACGTCCAGCTAACTCTCATTGGATCACTATCCTGATCAGTTCATCACTCTCATCTTTTTATTGCTTTCATCTCATCCAGCTAAGACTCATTGGATCACTATCCTCATCACTTCAACACTCTCATCACTTGATTTCTTTCATCAAATCCAAACTCTTGTTGCTTTATCCTTCTTTTCACTTCATCACTCTCATGTCTTCCCATTCTCTCTGCTTCATCACTCTCATCCTCTCATCACATCATCACTCTCGCCACTTAAACACTCTGATAGCCCTTCATCCCTTCATCCCTCCTACAATTTTAAAATGGCCCCTCAGCAATCCTCCCCCTGCAAGTCCACTAAACAATCCAATGGACCAAAACAAACATCCCCCAGGAACTCAAAATTTAACAATTCTCCCCCATCAGCTTCCAAAGTCTCAATTCAGCTCAACAGAGCTGATCACATCATCCTGGTAAACTGGCTCAAAATTCTGTCCAACTACAATTTTTTCTTTGGATCCAACATTGAAACACGCTTTGGCTGACCTCCATCCTCTCAGGTCAATTGTTATCTCCTGATGGCCAATGAACTAAAGACTAAAACAAAAGGTGGGCTTTATCTTTCATCCAAACAGATGAGGGAGAAATTCAAGAATTATCAAGCCAAGTACAAAAAGGCCCACTCCATGTCAATCTCCACTGGATTTGGTATCACCAACTCTGACAAAACAAAGGGAATCAAATTTGTGGTTGGTAAGTTGGACTCCATTTGTCCTTTTTATATTCAAATGAATCAAATATTTGGAAAGAAGGCCAACATCACCCCCCAGCTGCTTTTGATGCTCAACAATCTGATTTGTTTGACGCTGAGGACTTGGATGGGAATTCTCAGCCTAGCAATGGTGAATTCAAAGAAACCTATGAGTGGCCCCCATCCAATGCCAAGGAGGATATTCAAACACAATCAGCTCCAATCAAGTCTACTTCTGTGTTGATTGAGGAGTCAAACCCAACTTGGATAAGTGTGCAATGGCTGCAGCATACATTGGTAGCAGCAGAAAAGTAGATGAATTGAAGCAGATTACTCAAATTCTGTGCTTGCAAATATATTGGATTTGATGAAAAACTTGAAAAAAAAATCATTTTTGATGACCAAAATGCTTAAGGCTATTTTTAACCCCACCAATAAAAAAATATTTTTTATTTTTATTTATTTTTTGTTTCCAGGAGTATATTTTCCCACTCCACAAGTCCCTGAAAGTGTTTCCATTTTTTTTATTGATTTGCATTGACATTGCCATTCTTGTAGGAGTGGCATTCTCCACAGCAGGAAAAGTACAGTACTTGTACTTATTGGCTGCCCAAACCATTTTGACAACACCTTTTTGCTTGAAGTCAATTCCAAAGGCCATGTCATGAAAAACAAATTGACCAGATACTTGATATTCATCTGTTTTTTAAATAAGTCATCCATTTGATTTCCTGGTTGGAACAGCAAGTAAAAAGGAATACTCAGAGCTCCTCTTTTGGCAAGCAGCCCCAATCTTTCCACCTCTCTGTGTGTTTTTCAAGCCATCTCCTTCCATCTTGTTCCCTCCCAATCCTATAATTAAATTGGGGTGAGGAACAAGACAGGATTTGATTTTTTGTGTAACATTTTGAGGGTGATTGAAGCCTCTTTTGCTGAGAAGCCCTACTTTTCCACCTCTCTGTGTTTTTTTCAAGCCATATCCTTCAATCTTGTTCCCTCCCAATCCTATACTTAAATTGGGGTGAGTAAAAAGAAAGGATTGAATTCTTGTGTAACATTTTGAGGGGGGTAGGAGAAGAATTGGACATTCACCAATAGTGGTTGAGGAATTGAAAATAAAAACCAAAAAAAAATTCAGTCAAAAGGACATCATTGTTGAAACAAGATTGGATCTAAAAAAAAATGAAACCAAACCTGGACTTTATCCCTATTTCACCAGAAACGTGCTCACAAAAAAAAAGAAAAAAACTTTACCTAAAAAAAAAATCACATCAACACCCAAAAAAAAAAGGAAAAAAGAAAAAAAAGAAAAAAAAGAAAAAAAAAAAGAAAAAAAAAGAAAAAAAAGAAAAAAAAAGAAAAAAAAAGAAAAAAAAAGAAAAAAAAAGAAAAAAAAAGAAAAAAAAAAAAGAAAAAAAAAGAAAAAAAAAGAAAAAAAAAAGAAAAAAAAAAAAAAAAAAAAGAAAAAAAAAAAAAAAAAGAAAAAAAAAGAAAAAAAAAAAAAAAAAAAGAAAAAAAAAGAAAAAAAAAAGAAAAAAAAAAAAAGAAAAAAAAAGAAAAAAAAAAAAAAAAAAAAAAAAAAAAAAAAAAAAAAAAAAAAAGAAAAAAAAAAAAAAAAAAAAAAAGAAAAAAAAAAGAAAAAAAAAAGAAAAAGAAAGAAAAAAAAAAGAAAAAAAAAGAAAAAAAAAAAAGAAAAAAAAAGAAACTTTACTGGGGTGTGAGGGAATTGGGCAAGGCCTTTGGTTTGGGTTTGGTTTGGGCGTTGGTTAAGGTGGGGGTTGGGCCTGTGGCCAGGTAGGCAGGGCCCGGGAACCAAGGAGGGGGGGAGGTTGGTTGGCCGGGCAGGCAGGTGTTGGGGGGGGGCGTCCAAGGGGTGGGGCCGGGGCCAATGCAAGGGGAGGGGGGCAGCCATGGCAGATTGATATGGGGGGCAGAGGTGGCGCCGGGGGCAAGCAAGAAGGGGGGGGCTGAGGTGGGGCTGGCAGGTGATCAACAAGGCGGGGGCCAAGGTGGGGCTGGCAGGGGAGCAATGAGGCAGGGGGCTGAGGTGGGGCTGGCAGGGGTGATGGGGCCGGCAATCAAGGAGGGGGGGCGGTTGTGAGCCCAGCCTATCAAGGTGGGGGGCCGGCAGATTGATATGGGGGGCCAAGGTGGCACTGATGGGCAAGCAAGGAGGGGCGGGCCAAGGTGGGGCCGGCGGGCAAGCAAGGAGGTGGGGGCAGAGCTGGGGCTGGTGGAGGTGGTGGGGCCTGCAAGCAAGGTGGGGGGGCCGGGGGATTGAGAGGGGGTGGCTGAGGTGGCGCTGGTGGGCAAGCAAGGAGGGGGGGCCAACGTGGGGCCAGCAGGCAAGCAAGGAGGCGGGGGAAGAGGTGGGGCCAGCAAGGAAGGAGGGGGGGGCCAGCAAGGAAGGAGGGGGGTGGTGGTGGAGCCGGAAAGCAAGCAAGGAGGGGGGGTGGTGAAGGAGCAAGCAAGGATGGGGGGAAAGTGGTGGGGCCCGCAAACAAGGAGGGATGAGAGGTGGTGGGGCTGGAGTTGGGGCCAGAAAGGGAGTGAGGAGGGGGGTTGTTTAAGGAGAAAGCAAGAGGGAGGAGTCAGCTAGGATGGAGGGAAGAGGAGGATGAGGAGGAGGGCGGGGAGCATACCTGGGGACCTTCAGGTGCCTGGAGGGGGATGGAACATTTTGTTAGCTTCTGATGATGGGGAGGATGAGGAGGAGGATGAGGGGAGCTTACCAGTGGTTCCAAAGGTGGCGGGTGAGGTGGAGGTGGTGGGTGAGGAGGTGGTGGTGGGTGAGAAGGTGTTGGTGGGTAAGGAGGTGTTGGTGGGTCAGCAGGAGGTGTTGGGTGAGCAGGAGGTGATGGGTGAGCAGGAGAGTGGACTGATGGTTTGGTGGGGTGAGGTGGTTGGGGTGGTGGGGTGAGGTAGGGGTGAGGTAGAGGTGAGGTGTTGGGTCAGTTTTGTCCAAGAAAAAAAAAGGGAAAAAAAAGGGAAAAAAAGGGGAAAAAAAAAGTGAGTCAGCCTTTGCCTCTGTAATGGAGCATTCAAAGCCAACCAAGTTGATTCCAAATTGGAGTCTGAATTGGATTCAAATACTAACAAAAGTTCAGTCAGCTTTTTTGCACTTTCAACTTGCTGGCAGGAAGTTTGATTGGAAATGTTGAGAAAGATGGTGATTTGATGGAGGGTGATGATATGATGATTGGTTTTGTGTGAAGATGGAGATGTGAAGAAATAGAGATGTGAAGCAATAGGGATGTTAAGCAATGGAGATGTGAATTGATAGAGATGTGAATGGATGGAGATGTGCCTGAAGTAATGGAGATGGGATTGGTATGGATTTGCTGATGCGGATGGGTGTTTTAGATGTGATGGATGGTGGATGGATGATGATGCATAAATGGCGGGCTTTATGGCGGGTTTGATTTTTAAAATCTGAAATTTTCATGAAACCCGCCATTTTGAAATACACAAGTTGGGGGGTATGTGTATTTCAGAAACCCGCCATTTTTGATGGTGGGTTTGGTCAAAAAAATGGTGGTTTTCTAATTGCAGGTTTGCTAAATCTGATATTCCCTATTGGTTTTCCATAAGTATCAGCTATTCAATGGCCCATTTTTAGCTTTTCAAGTCATTTTGAAGAAGGAATCTTTCATTGATTTCATGAAAATCAAGTCTTTGTTCTATTTTTTCAACATCTTTACTGGCTTCAAGGATTTTAGAATAGCAAATCTTATCCTTCCTCAATTTTTCAATTGTTTCCTTTTGTAATTTAAACCAACCATTTTCATTTTAACCAGGTGATTTAGAAATGAATATCAATCCATAATTTCCATCACCAACTTGATCCCAAGCCTCTCCCAAGAACTCATGCAATTTCTCAGTTATTTGATTGAGGCAATTTACTTTTGGTTCCTACAATAAAAAATCACTTATCTAAAATTCTAATCTCATTAAAAAAATTGATACTCACCAAAGATGGTCTTCTGTTTTACTCCTTCACCTTGGAGAAAGATTTTGATTCCAAATGATGGGACCCTAATTCAATTTGAGTCTCTTCCTCTGAACTATGAAATTTGGATGAAGAGACTTCCTTGGAATACAGAAATCATTTCCCATCAGTTCATCAAACCATAAAGATGAACAATCAAAATAAATGACTTACTATCTTTGGTATTTTGGGTTCCCTTTTAACCCTTTTTTCCCTCTTAAGTTCTATTCCAACGTGTTCAAATTTCCAAATTTCACAACAAGTATCTTTCAATTTGGGTTATCCATGGCTGGACCGTAAGGCCTTTGTCTGAAGCCTTGGATTGGCAATCAAACTTTCTATATAATTGACCACGGACTTCAAAATCTCATATATAACTTTTTCAGGTTTTCCGACAAGCATGGAACTCAACCTGTTGAGAAATAGGGATTTTTCAAGCAATGGATCTGTGTCATTCTTTCAAAAAGGAAAAAATAATTAATCTGTCAATCCTATAATTGGTCCCCCTCAAAAAATCCCAAAAGACAACTTACTACCCTGGAAGTTTCATAGTCTAACCTCCACTGAGAATGAACATCCTCAGGCACAACGGATCCTCTTTATGCCAGTATTTGACCTAAAATAAGGGAACACCGCAAGCCCATTGTTTTTCAAAAAGAATTTGAGCACACCTTGCCATCATGGTTATGCTTCAACTTCTCCAATTGTTTGCTAATAATTTCAATTTCCTCAGGCAACACTTTATATCCCAAAGGTAACAGTTCTGTTGGAAGACCCCCTCCTAACTATTTTTGAGAGTTTTTAATTGACACATGGACTGAGTGGATTTGGCTTTGAATGGTTTTTTCAAAGTGTTTCCACACATCAAAAATGCTCCCAAAAGCATCCAGAAGTAATTTTTTGAAAGTAGCATGGGCCCCTTCTACACAAGAAACTTTTTTATTTCCAAAGTCTGGTTTGACACAAGTTTGACCCATTACAAAAGTCTCTTGTATAGGGAAAATGTTATTTTCCATATACTCAAGCACATCCTTGCGGTCTTTCAATAAAAAATGTATACAAGTTTCAACATAAGCATTACCAGAAACAATGAAACAAAGAAGCAATAAACTTACCAACTCTGAGTTCAGCATCATTGACTTCTGCCTCCCCCTTGGTTTGAGAGGTCCCATAATTTTCCCACAGAGTCATAACAATGTGACATACTTCATCTTCATTACTGAAGGAAACTTTAAAATTTGCTTGAATATTTTTAGACTAGTTCCAGGCGCATGAATTTCTGGATTACTCAGGGAAACTATGTTCAATTGCACAAACCAGGGACTTTTCACGTTCTGTCACAAAGAGTCTGGGAAGCCTCTTGTGATCATGATACAACTCCTTTAATGGATTCAAAGCCCAAATGTAGAACTAATACATTTCTTTTGTCATAAAAATAAAAGCCTTTTTCAAGGTTTTCATGTTGGGTGTCATTTCTAAATCATGCAATAGAGGGGTACCTATTTTATTTATAAGTATAATAAAAATAGAGAAATATGATGGAATTTTGAACAATTTTTATAAACTCAGGATGATCCAAGAACAGGGCCTCTAAGTGACCCTCTACACCAAATTTTTACCTTGGAAACCATTGGGATTCCTGGAGCATTGATAATAGAAGATCCATCACACCTTTCTCATCCAGTTCTGCAATCTTTACCTTCTGCTAAGTGTTATAGATTGCTCAATTGTCAATTTATTCTCCACAATAAATCTTTCTCAATTTCTTTTGAGTTGCACTGTATTGAGCCCATTGTTCATGCCTTCTTTAATTTTATCCAAGGCTTGAACAGATATTCTCCTCAGTTGAGGATGCGCTGAGGGTTTATCAGATGGTTGATGATTGTGTAGGCCATTTCTCATGGAGAGATGCCACGTTTTATCTGCTACTGTACAACTTTCATGGAACTCAAATACATTGTAGAAAAACTTTGGATTGGAAGAAGAATGGATGATATTCAGAAAAAACTGGAATATGCTGGTCAAAAAATTTTTATCAACAAAATTTTACCAAACTGAATGTAGTCTGGAATCCCCCTACTTCTGACTAACTTCTTGAAAAGAGGTGTTCAATACAGTATGGGAGACCAATAAATTTCTTGAAATCTTTCTGAGAAGTTTGAATGGCAGTTTCATGTATTTTAATTGGAACTAAATGATATATTTGGTTTACTAAATCAGAAAAGGAACCAGAAGAGATTGTGATAAATATTTTGAAATAAGAGTGCAGCCCTTCTATTCTAAATGTGCGGGTAGTTCCAAAATGCAGGCAATTTTTTTCAGAGTACAAAACAAATTCTGTTTTTAGAGGAAGCAAGTTTTCAAGAAGGTATTCAGAAGAAGTTCAGAAGGAGGGGGATTCCAGACCACATTCAGTTTGGTAAAATTTTCTTAATAAGAATTTTCAGATTTGGATTTGACCAGCATATTCTGATGTTTTCTGAATATCATCCATTGTTGTTCCAATGTAAATTTTTTTCTACAATGTATTTGAATTTTCTTGAAGATATGCCAGACACAGAGTAAATGATGGGGGTTGGGAAATACGGTTTCAATTGAATGAATCAGGGATTTCTCCTTGTCAGTCAAAATGACTTTGGGTTCTTCATTTTTTAATATTTAATGAATTTGATTCAGAGCCCATTCATGGTCTTCCTTTCTTTTTTGGGAGGGGAAAAAGAAAACAACAGAAAATGTTCTTGCAAAATTATTTAATTCAAAAATTTGAAGAAGAGGCATGGAAAATCTGTTGGTTTTATAGGTACATTCAATCATTAATACTAATGAATGAGGTTTGATTAATTTGATTGAATCTGGTTGAGAGATGAATAAAGAAATAATATGACCATTTTGATTATTGATTTCATATGTAAAAGAAGAGTATCTTAATTCCATTGTTTAAGCTTCTATTGATTATTCTCCTTTCAGTTTTTCTTTTTTGATTTTTGATCTATTGCCATGGGTTGTACTAAGGTTTTTTTCAAACAGTAAAATTAGAGGACTGCATTAAGGAATTAAAAATTTTGAGGGGAGGAAACACAGCTTTGGTTAAAGAATTGACCATATCCTCTTGATCCCCTTTAATACTTCTATGAACTGGTGGGTGGATGGATAAGTTGATGGTAGATTAAGGGGATCAGGGAATTGGAATTATATATCCCAAAGACCAGACCTCTTGTAAAATTTTCAAGAGAATTGGAAATGAAAGTTTTTTTTCTAGTTGATGAAAGTCTTTTACTGTCCAAATTGAGTTGATATTCCCCAGATTTGAAAAATTGATCTGTATATATTTACTCCTTATTATTGGGGAATTTGGCAGAAATGGCATACCCATGGTATTTAGCCCACTCTTGAAAACCATCCAAAAGTTCCCCCTTTGAATGATATGATAATTCAGGTGGAGAAGCCAAAGTGTCGGATTCATGGGGGTTATCAAAATAATTTGAAGAAGTAGAATTAGAAGCAGCAGAGGCAGATAGTGGAGCAGAAGAAGAATCAGCAGAGGCAGATAGTAAAAGTGGGTTGATGTGTTGTTCAGGCATTTTTTGTTTGGTATTATGATTTTGAGATGGTTTTTTTTATGAAGACTTGATTTTTTTTATTGAGTTTTTTTATTGAGGGGGGTTTATTTAGTGGGGATGGATTGTTGAATTTTATTGGTTTAGTTCTTTTGAGTAGTGTTGTGTGATTGGTTGATTGGTGTTGAGTTGTGATGATTGGTCATGGTGGTGATTATAGATGTGGTGTGGAGTGGATGCTGGATTTTGACAGGTGATGTTGTGGTTGGGGAGAGGATTGGACCGCCCCAAAAGGTTAGGAGGAGGCAGTAAATCATTCAAAATCATATTGAATATCAGATTGTTCTTACAGAAGATCCCAAAAATGCGGACCTACACCAAAAAGGGGTTTGAACATGGTATTTTGAGGCTAGACATTTGAGGGCCAAAGAAATGTCCAAAAAATATGAAAAAAAAAAATTTCTCATTTGAAGTAAGTTTCAAAATTTTAAACTGAATTTTTCCATAAAATAAATTGAAATAGTACCAGAATTTGCTTTTAAACACACACTAAAAAAGACTTTCCATTATTGTTGTAGATGCATCAATTTGTTTTGGGTGAATAATTGATTTTAAAAGTCCCCAAATCATTTTTTGGGACCTTTGAAATGCCCACTAAAATACTGCAAACTGAAAATTAGAAAAATCTCATGGAAAAAAACAAAAAAAAGGAAATTGAAAAAAATGCCTAATTTTTTATGTAAATCCCATTTTCTGGTGGGAAAATGAAGCACTTAAATTCTGGAAAAAGTTTAGATTTAAAGGCCTGCAATATTTGGAACCTTTTTTTTCTCTTCTGATTTCTCAAAATGATCAAAGAAAAAAGATTAAAAATCTGAAAAGATTTGAGATGTGGAGTGTTTTTTTGCAGTTTTTTGAGGGAAATTTTGAAGGCCTTAAAAATGGCCCAAATTTGTCAAAGTTATTTTAAATGGGTTTGAGATGTCTTTCTATCCCCTAGTTTTTTTTTGAAAACCCCAAAAACCCTGTTTTTTACAGTTTGAATGCGTGCATCAGGGATGTTGGGGGATGTTGTGGAAACATTGAAACTGCATAATTTCAAGGTTTGGGGGCGTCAAAAACCTAAAACCCTATATATGGGCCCTTTATATATATATATATATATTTCAATTTTTTTTTACTTTTTTTATCTATTATTTCTTTGTTTGATTTTAATAAAAAATAAAAAATAAAAAAATAAAAAAATAAAAAAAATAAAAAATAAAAAAAATAAAAAAATAAAAAAATAAAAAAATAAAAAAATAAAAAAATAAAAAAATAAAAAAATAAAAAAATAAAAAAATAAAAAAATAAAAAAATAAAAAAATAAAAAAATAAAAAAATAAAAAAATAAAAAAATAAAAAAATAAAAAAATAAAAAAATAAAAAAATAAAAAAATAAAAAAATAACAAAATAAAAAAAATAAAAAATAAAAAATAAAAAAATAAAAAAATAAAAAAATAAAAAAATAAAAAAATAAAAAAATAAAAAAATAAAAAAATAAAAAAATAAAAAAATAAAAAAATAAAAAAATGAAAAAAATAAAAAAATAAAAAAATAAAAAAATAAAAAAATAAAAAAATAAAAAAATAAAAAAATAAAAAAATAAAAAAATAAAAAAATAAAAAAATAAAAAAATAAAAAAATAAAAAAATAAAAAAATAAAAAAATAAAAAAAATAAAAAAAATAAAAAAATAAAAAAATAAAAAAATAAAAAAATAAAAAAATAAAAAAATAAAAAAATAAAAAAATAAAATAATAAAATAATAAAATAGTAAAATAATAAAATAATAAAAAAATTAAAAAATTAAAAAATTAAAAAAGAATAAATGAATGAATGAATAAATTAAAAATAAATTGATCAATTAAACCAAAAATATAAATATAAAAAAATACAAATAAATGAAATGAAATAAATAAATAAATAAATATCAATTAATCAATTCAATTAAAAATACAAATATATAAATAACATATAAATAAATAGAATAAAAAATGAAATAAAAAATATTAATAAATATATAAAAAATAGACAAATTGATTAAATTAAAAATCAAACTATATTTTTTTTCTTCTTTTTCCATTCACAACCCAAAATGGGTTGTGTACAATGGTTTGAAAACTGCAATTCACAACCCACCTGAGGCGCGAATGGTCATTTGCGACTGAAATGGGCCAAAAATGGCTTTTTTCAACCCAAAATGGGTTGCAAATTGCACCACACAACCCATTTAAGGTAGTGAACAGGTTTTTCAAGGTTTCAAATTTAACATTGCCAATTTTTGGGATTTATTAGACCAAAAAGGTCTAATTGTAGGCAGTCAAGAGGAGCATCAAATTGCTTGAAGTGACTGATATAGGGCTTAGAAGTTGCTTTTGAATTTCTGCACATTTGTGCAGTCAAAGGAATTAGTTATAGCCAACCCCATTGATCGCAGTACTTTTTCATTTGGATTCCCCAACCGTTAGTGCCAAATATTGGGTTTATAATTTGCAAGGAAGACCTTTGTAACAGTGAACTTCACCATCATGAGCTTATCTACAATATTGACCAGAAGAAACACCTTATCATCCTCCATTATTTGAAACTTATTTCCATCATTGTTGATCAAGGTTTGTTTTTTGATGAGAGGAAGAAGCGCAATGAGATTCTTTTTAAGCCTTGGAATATACAGAAAATCCACAAGGCAATGAGTGAAATTTCCAATGGTTATGAAAAATCACCCCTGCCTTGTGCCATCAGCTTGTTACATTCATTCCCAGTTGTTGTTGGCCAAGGCATGAAGTTTTTTAACTCAAAAAAGATAGCCAAGTTTGAAAAAATCTGGTGTGTTGCTCTACAGGCAATGATGCCGCTTAATAAAAAAGGTTTGTTATCTGTGCTGGTTAAGAGATTAAAACCAGTCATTCCATTGGAGTGATAGGCGTAATAAATGGTTATGTGATCTGAGGCCTTTTATTCATTGGTTTTTTTTTCTGGACTTAAATGGGGAAATTCAATCCAAAATTTCTCAGCTTTATGAGAGTTCACCAATTGATTATGTATTCCATTTTCACAATAATAAACAGTTTTGGATGGATATTTCTTACCTGCCAAGGGATGGAGAGAAGCAGCATTGGTTTTGGGTTGTTCCTTTGATCTGTCTTTGGACCCTAATTGATGGATGTAGCTTTGAAGACGCATCAAAGTATTATATGGATTTACAATGGCCGCCTTATCCATTGCAAGTCCATCAATAAGATGAAATAGATGAGTTTTTTTACACAAATTTCTCAAAATTGAGTAGGAGAGAATGTTTCCAGGAATTTGAATATTGACAGATGACACATCCAGCAATGTCTTGCAAACTTTTTGCATAAAGCCTTCAAGATCCCCATCATAAGTGAGTGCTTCACATTCCATTCCAGACACATCCTCCATTGAGCGCTGTGGTGGATGCGTATTGAGAATTTATCTTGCAAAAATAGCTGACAGGCATTATCCTTGGTGGTTGCATCCATGAATTTTATGAATACCTTTTGGCTCATCCTACTAGTGATTATCCCAATTGCCTCATAGCTTGCCTTATTCCACTTAACAAATGTGGTGGCATTTGCATCTTTGAACGTTTCCTTTTTGCAGACATCAAGAATATCTTTGGATTGAAGATTAATCTTCATTCTTCCCTTCCATACACTGAATTTATTTCTGTCAATAACAGGAATGAAGAAAATGTCTTTTGAGACATCTTTTTCTGCCATGTTGCAGAGAATTGGGTTCACCTTTCTTTTGCTTGGTTCAAAAGCACGTAGGACTTAAAATCTGTAAATTTTTGCAGAATATAAGAAGGTATAGTATTGTCATTATGAAAAAATGTGAAAAGAAACAACCAATTTACTTACAAAAAGTTGAATGAAAATGGAGAAAAACTCAGTGGGAAAAATTATTTTAACAACAATGAAGCAAATTTGGGGAGAATCAAATGAGATGAATGAACAATATGAGATGAGATGAGATATGAGTCAATGCAAAAAGATGATATGGAAATGGTTTTCAAGGTCCTCCTAGGGACACAAAAACAACAAGGAAATGGAGAAATTAAATAGAAATTTGGGCCATAAGAAAGCACCGACAATGCCCCGGATATTAGAATGCCACAGAATTAATTAGTCTTGTCATCAATGAGATTTTGAGATTTTTGGGACCGTCATTGACAATTTCTGTGAGTTCTGCTGCAGTCAGCCAATCTTGGTCACAACTTGAGGAATTGTCAGTACTTCACAGTTTTTAAGGGTTATAAGCAGTTAACTGGTGCAGAAAAGGAATCAGGGCATAGTCACTAGTGTCAGTTTCAAGGTATTTTATCAGGAGGTGATCAAAATGAAGGAGGACTCAAGCTTGGGTAAAGGATTTCTTGATGTTTTTAAAATGCTCCAAAGCTTTTTGAGTGAGGGAGAAATGCGAGATTTTTCCGGAAATGGAGGTGAGGTGAGAGACCTACTTGGAGTAGTTCTTGATGAACCTGCAATTGAAGTTATCAAAACCAAGGAAAAACTGAAAGGCCCTTCTTTTTTGATGAGTGGGCCAGGAGAGGATGTTCTTTAATTTTTTTTTGCACATGTATATTCCATCCGCTGAGATCACATAGCCATGGTAGTCCACAAAAGCTGCATGTAATTTGCATTTAGAGGCCTTTGGGTAGAGCTTGTGCTTTCTGAGCCTGGTCAGTACTTCACACACATTAGAAATGTGTTCCCCCAAATTCTTGGAGAAAAAAAGGATATTGTTATAATTATGGCCAGCAATTAGCTTAGGCAAATGAGCATTTTTTAAAGCAACAGAAATGCTGGACACCTTGTGTCAATAATTTCTTGATGGGCTCTCACAAATGGGGCAACGCTTTGGAGGATATTGTTTATGAATTTGATTGGATGATGAATGGATGATGGAAAACAGCAGGGAGAAGAGCTCCTTAAGTAAAAAAGATTGGCCTCTTGTGAGCCCATGATACAAAAAGCCAGAAGGCAAATTTTCCACACCAAGATAGCTCTACAGGCTCTACAGGCCTGGTTACTTGGTTTTGGCTACATCACTCCACATGGCATCAGTCCCTGTACCCTTACAACCAGCCTATCCTGGTTTTTTCTGGTGTTTCCACCTCAATGGGGCTGAACCAGCCCCTGTGCTGTTCAATCCCTGGCTGTTTGTCTGTTACAACCAGCCCTGTTTCTTATCTTAGCACTTGTACAGCCCTGGCCCCTCATGTGGGCCAGGTGGGACCCAGGACTGACCTGAGTCCAACCAAAATCTCACCTGGGGGGGGTGAAAGCGGCGGACATACCGCCCCTCCCCCCCATTTCTGTCAAATCCCTGGAGGGGGGGGTCAAATCCCCCTACCAGGGGCCCTGGGGGTTGATACCCCCAGGGCATTGCTATGATAAGTGGGCTGGGGGGTGGTCAGGTCCCATTCAGCCCATTGCTCCTCCCCCTTGGTAAAGGGGGGGGGAGAGCGCCCCTTTGATGGTGGGGGGGTAGTCAATTCCCCCCCACCGCCGGTTGCCTAGATGCGACCGGCCTGGCCACCTCATTTGGTGGGGGGGTGATCAAGTCCCCCCCCCCCACCATGACCGGTTGCCCCTTGCAACCGGTTGTTGGCTGGTTACAACCAGCCAGCCCTCCCCCTCCCCCTTGCAATGGCAAGCAAAGGGAGGGGGAGGAGCCGGGACCACCAGCCCCGCAGCAGCAGCAAAAACGGCCCTGCGCGGGCCGTCGGGCCCCATAGACGGCCCAAAGGCAAAAACAGCGGCCCTGAGTTGGCCGCAACACTGGCAGAGGCCCTGAGCAGGCAGCAACACAGGCAGCAGCCCTTAGTGGTCCCTGAGGGCTGCAACACAGGCAGCCGCTTGGAGAGGGAAACAACACGGGTGGCAGCCCCAACTGGGCTGCGACACGGGGGGTGATCAAATCCCCCCCACCATGACCGGTTGCTGGCTGGTTCCATCCAGCCAGCCCTCCCCTCCTCCTCGCAATGGCAAGCAAGGGGAGGTGGAGGAGCCGGGGCCTCCAGCCCCCTGCAACGGGCTCAACAGCTGCAACCGGGATGGGGGGGCTCCATTTTGAGTCCCCCTGCCCCCTACGACGGCCCTGTGTGGGCCTTTGGGCCCAATAAATGGGCCGTAAGCAAAAACAGCGGCCCCGAGCGGGCCGCTACATGCGCTGCAGCCCCAACCGGGCGGCTGCCCCAATGGGCCGCCCAAAGCCCAAAAGCTAAGTAAAACATACTTTGGCGGGCCAGCCCGTCTGGCCAAGTATGTCCAAAATAAACCTTGGGACCAATTATGCCCATACAAGCCCATCTGGCTGTATTTGTCCATATCCCCCACCGGGCCCATTAGGGCCCGTGTACCAATCAGCCTGTTTCACACGTTTTTAGGCCAGTTTCCCCTAATCAGTGACATCCACACAGGCCTATATGGTCCGTGTGAGTGTCCAATGGGCTGGAGAGGCCCATATGTGCATCCCAGTTGGATTACACTTTTACATAGCACACACGTCAGTGCATACGTATTTTAACAGATATTTTCAAGGTAGAAGACCACATATATTGTGAGGAGATCAGCAAGGATTTAATTGATAGGTTTTTGGAAAGAAGCTGGGTCATTGGTCAGACCAAAAGGCATAACCAGGCATTCATAGCTTCCAAACTGGGATCTGAATGCTTTGAAGTGTTCATCTCCTTTGATGAGGCGCAGAAGTTTGTAAGCGCCTCCAAGGTCAATTTTGTTGAAGATAGGAGAAAATGAAAAGAAAATCATTAAGAAGTTCCTTGGCGGAAGGGTATATTGGTTCTTCCTGGTAAAAGCATTAAGCTTGTGATAGTTAAAACACAACCAGAAGTTTCCATCCTTATTTTTGAAAAAAATAAAAGGTTCTCAAGTTCTTGAATTTATGTAACAGATGAAAACTTTCTCTACATCCTCTGCTATGTAGGATTGTAGGGTTCACTTTTCACTTTTAGATAGAAAATAGATTGGCCCAACTGAAGGTAGTGGTCCTTCAAGTTCAATTTGGTGATTGTAAGAGCAGTTAGGAGGAAGTTGGTCTGCTTTGAACTTGGAGAAAAAATCTAGAAAAGAATGGTATTAAGCAGGAACATTCTCCAACACAATTTCTAATTCTTCAGGGTCTTCATCCATATCAAAATTGGCCCAGTTGGCTGAAATTTCTTTATAGGGAGTAACAGAAATTTTAGAAGAATTAAGAAATTTCATGATGGGAAAGGAGGAATCCCTAGATTCTTCCTCCAGAGAAATAGTCAAGGTATCAGTTAATATCCAAGAGATATGGGATATTGTTGAGCTCATATGGCATTGGATTTTGTATTGTAGATCCAAGGTTTCTGAAGTTAGGTGGAATGCATTGGACTGCAGTTCCAAATGAAGAGTAGGGTTGAAACGTGTTGAAGGTAGGTTGGCCATGTTGATTTCAAAAAACTTGGATGAAAGAGCATCAGTTGGCTGGCATCTTGGGGTGATCAGCCCCATCTTCCACTTTACTGCAGGATTCCAGTAATCAAGGAACTTGATTCCCAGGATGGTGTCTTCTGAGAATGGTGCATCCACCAGAAGTCATTCCAATTTGAATCTAGTAAAAGAAGTGAGTGAGATCACCCAGGCTAACTTGTGAGACATTAGTTTAAGGGTGATTTGTTAGTAGTAAAGTTGAAAAGAGGAATAGGTTTGCCAAAGGAAGTGGGCTTCAAGGAAAAATTTAGACCATAGTATAAGCCATTACAGATTGAGTAGTTCTTGAATCAATCAAGCACTATAACTCAAGTCCTGATGAAAGAGAATGAAACATAATCCTTGAGAGATTTGGTAAGAGTAATCCATTTGTATCTTTTGTACCCTAATGTGAGTAGGGTGCTAATCCTGCAGTAACACAGGAGAACTACCTATTTTTTTGGGGGGGTGGGAACAGAGGAAGAGTTTGGGTAGAAGAGGGATTGGAGACAGGCTTCTTTTTGCATTTTTCTTTCTTTTAATTCCCTCCACAATACATAAAAAGTCCCTCCTTCTCCCTTCTTGCCTTTTCTTCAGCCTTGAGCTTGCCATAAGGACCTAAGTGAAAGTTAGGTTTGGTTAAGGAAGGTTTCTTCTTTGCAGATTTTTCTGGCTTCTTGGCCTTACCTTTTCCCTTTTCAGAATGAGAGGAATTAGCTTGGGATTGAAAGGAGTTTTTTTGTTTAGAGTAGCTTGGATGAGAAGAATGTTCCTGAACTTGTTTGTGGTACCTAGTTTTTAAGTCCAAAACTATATCCGTAAGATCATGAAGGGTGTCAACAGAACTATCATAAAAAGCTAGTTGGTCTAGGAGTTGAGAGGGGATAATTTGACAAAAATGGAAATAGAAGGCTCTATCACTCCATCCAGAGACTTTATTCATGAGGGATTTAAATTCTTTGATGTGGTTAGAAGCATGTCCGTAGTCCTTTATTCTCAAATTAACAACCTCCTTCTCAGCTTTGGCTACTTAAATAAAATTGCCAAAGAGATTTTGAAATTTTTCCATGAACTGGTGCCAGGAGTTGAGCAGGAAGGAGGGCTCATGTTTTGAGAGTTGAGCCAGGTAGGGTTGGATCCAACAGCTTTTGTTCCCAGATAAGTAGGAGACCAAAAAAACGTTCCTCCTATCAAGACAAATGGTTCACTTGTTGTTTGCAAAGATGAGTTCACAAGCTTTCAAGAAGGGTCTGAGCCTGGTGGGGTTTTTGCCTTCAAATTTTTCTGGCAGATTAATCAATGGAGATTTGAAGGTTCCAGAGTGGGAAGTCCTGGTCTTTGGGTGTTGAGAGCTTCTAGGTACTGCAAAAGTCATGGTTTGGAGTATTGATAGGAGGGTAGGATCCACAGCATGAGGTTGAGGGGGAAGTTGACTTTGGTTTAAGGATTATCATAATTCCAATTCTTAGTATGCAAAGGTGCAGGGGAGGATGGGGGTGGGTGGGTGTGTGGGTGGGCAGGGAGTTTTTATTGTGCTACAAGAACTATTTTTGCATGTAATATTCAAGGAAGTTTTCTCCAAAGCCTGGAGTGGGAAACAAAATACACCATATATTGAATATAAAGGATAGAAAATAATTTGTAGAGCATAAAACAGAGGAAATTTATAAACCACACAAGTGCCAATTAAAGCTTAAAAATCATTATTTTTGGAGAATTTGATTATATTTTAGTGCAAAGTTTCATCAAGGAAGAAGATCCAACTTTATTTGGTTGTAGAAGTGAATTTTGAAAATCCTTGATGAAAAAAAAGCAGAAGAAGGTAGTAATTGTGGAGCAGATAAAGAAAAAATAAAAGTAAGAGAATCAGGTAATAACCTGGGATTGGAGAAGGATCCAGAATATTTTTTGTACTTGCATTTCCAGCCTGCTACTTGTGCAGAAATAGCTGAAAGAATTACCAAAAATACTAAAATGATGGAAAAAATCTTATAAGGAATTGGAAATCCAAAATTATTATTAAAAAATGAATTCCCCACCCAAAATTAGGTAGGGTGACTAACTGGACCCACCTTAAAAATCCATCTCCTTAAAATCTTAATTAAATTTCTGAAAATACTGCAACACCAGGAGGTTACCTTTTGGCCATCCTTGTATTTCACATTAAATTTCAAACAAATTTTTTGCAACTAAGATTTAGTTAGAACCTGAGTGTTATTTATAATTTAGAAGTTATGAGCAAAAACATTGTTTTTAAAATTCCTGCATGCAGCTGCAGAGTTCATGCACTTCTGCACCTCCACATGTAATCTGCATGTCTCTGATCCGCCCTGCATGCATAAATGACTATTCCAAAATCAAAAACACATCTCCAAGCCGGAATGAATGTCAGCCCTGCACACAGAAGGCTTGATCCACTCACATCCAGGATCTGATTTTCAAAGAAACTGATTACTGGTACTGGACCAAAGCAGGAAATACTAGTAAGATCATCCATGCATAGGTAATAAAATAATGCATGCATACAAGATTATCCAAAAATGAATTAGATGAAATAAAAATAAAGAAAATCTAAAAGATAATTAGTTAAAAATAAAACATGAAATCATTTATTCTACCATTAAAATGTCAGATCTTGATATTGATGATCATAATGTAAATCAAGAAATCAACTAATTGAGAAATAAAAAATACTTAAGTGATCAGTGGATGTTAAAAAACTATCACCAGGGGAAAAAGGTAGGCGCATTCCAGCATGTGCCACCCTTTAAAAATTTTTCAACTTGGTTACAATTGGGTTTTAAATCTTTCCTAATCCAGTTAATCTATTGAAATAAATCCCAAATACCCACACCAAAACTACAGTTGAAATACTCTAAAACCAATGCGCAATCAAATATTATTCATGATTGAAATGAGTTTGAATTTTAACTCACATTCCCTTTAGAAATGCCAATATATTTTGGTGATGTATGATCAAAAAATCAGTTAAATCTAGATTATACCAATTTTTTTTTTGATTTTTTCATTTTTGGAAATTCATTATAAAATTTCAAGTATCATTCCAAAAAATGATCAAAGTTAAATAAATCAATAAATCTTGGGAGGATGTGACTGCTGAAAATCTGGAACTTGAAATTAGAAACACAACACCACTCAAGCTGGATCCTTATTCATTTTGAAAAAAAAAATCTTTTTTTCAAACAGGTTCTTTGAACCAATATACTCACCAGGATGGGCCTTTATATTCAACACAAATTTGATTAGAACGCCAGTATTTCAGGATTATTCATTTAAGGCTGTAAGATTCAAAAGAGATTCTTATAAGCTCATTATTCAAAAAAAAAATTATATGAAGATTTTTATAAGCTACTTTATTCATACTAAAATCATATTCCTCAACTTTTAATAATTTTTGAGGGGCTTTTCATGCATATTTTTTGTTGATATTGAATACAAAAATCACCATTTGTTCTGCTTTCCCATCATTCTCAGGATGGTCAACATTAAATTTCTGAAAAATTTATCCATGAAGGGCATGAATTGATTACACAATAAAAGCTTAATTTTAGCTGGAATTTTTAAAAAAGCACCCCAATTTCAAATAAAAAATAAAAATACTTTTTTTATTGGTTAATATTGTTGGCTTGTTATTCAGAGCTGAATCATTAGCTTCATAAACCCCACAACAGAAGTGGATATAAATAATTTGTGAGTCAGTAAGATAAAACAAATATATAATTTCTTTCCAATTTCTTCCCCCTTGCTGATATTCATTTTTGCTGGTATCATTGTAGAAAAGAAATCAATTAAGATAATTTGCAAGCTATTATTATTTACCAGCCCCACTGATTTACCTGAAGCTTCCTTTTTTAGATATATTTTCATGATGGAGTGCAATCTGTTTTTTTTTCATTGATTCCAAAGCATCTTCTTTTTACTGAATAAATTTTTAAATATGTTGAACAGGAAATTTTTATTATACACCATTGCTCAATTTATCAAATATCCTGTTTAAAGACTCAACTTTTCAAAATTCCCAGCTGCTCAACTTCCAAAAACCTTGGTTAATTTTTTTTTTCCAACTGGTGAATGGTCTAGAAGATTTTATGAGTATAATTTGGTTGTTTTATTTATCACTTTTATCAAAATATCTCTTAAATTTCTTACAGGTAGATTTGATTGAAAAAAAAAATTACAGTGTTCCTCTTGGAGAAGGGGGAACACAGATTCAAGGCCTTTTCAATTGTTGCAATGGAGTTGCAGAACCTTCAAGATATAATTACCTTGCAGGGTTGATGGAGTTATCCATGTTTAAAATAGGGGATTGCGGGTTCAATTGTGTATTTAAAATATTCCTTCCATGAATTTATTCCCCATAAGTTTTAAATTTGAGACAAAAATGTCCCCCAGACCTTTGGGCGAAGGTCTATGAAACACTTTATTAATTAAAGACCCCAGAATGGGTAGTATATGCAGTTGGTGAAACTCTAGTGCTTGTAGTGGAATAAGCCTGAGAAATGTGAGTCCCTTCACTGGAACCTGGATTTTGGATATTGATCCAGTTGTGGTTGCAATGGCAGTTTTGTTGCCATTGGTTCAGTTAGAATGACCTCTAGTCCTTCCATTGCTTCAGCTTCTCCATTTTCTCTTCCACCCTCTTCATCCTTTCCATAAACCCCCTATTATTGATTCAGAATCTCTTTGAAATCTATTTTGTATAATTTTGGTGCTCCAATTGGTATCTGGACTGTGAGTTAGAAGATGTTCCATACACTTTTTGAATTGATTTTTATAGCATCATGGTTGCAAGGGCTGGAATTATTGTTTGTGAAAGCTCTCAAGAGCCCATTAGGGTGTCCATAAATGCTATCCTTGACGATTGGGAGTGCAAGTGGTAGTGGTAGTACAGTAATATGAATTCTAAATAAACTCAATCTCTTCAGAAGAAAAAAATAAATATGATGGAAACCTCCCTTTCATCAAAAAAAATTGATCTAAACCCCCAGAATCTATTATCATGCCTGAGTGTGGTACCTTTCTACATGAGCACTCTAAAATATCTTGGTTGGCATGTTTTTTAAACGTAATTTATTTTTTAAAGGTGTTCTGGAGTACACCAATTCTTCATTGGGGGGTTCTCCCACACTTTTTACATATTCAGTTTATATTTTCACATAAATATTATTTTATGATTCTTTCTTTTGATATATTAAAAATATTTTACAAGGAGGAGAATGAAAGTTTGTATCTAGAAATATATCAACCTTAACTCTGATGATCTTTCTCCTCCTTTCCTTATGAAATCAATTCATCTTGTCCTGCACCCTGACTTCCACTCCAATCCTTTCCAGATTTCTTCTCCTACTAGTGTTTTCCAAACCCATTTTGATTCTTGGTTGGGTTCTTACCCACCTTTGAGTCCTAAATCCTCTCTTCTGAATTGCTTAGCTTCATCCATTTTGGATTCCAACCCCCCTGGTGCTATTCTTCCTACTTCTGTAAGTTAATTCCACTGTGACCCTGTGTCAATTTGCTGTGTGAAAAAAAAAATTGCATAATGGCATATCAGAGTTAGCAAAACTGCAATTTTTTTGACAAAGCCCACCATTTTTGATGGCAGGTTTCTGCAATACACATACGCCCGAACTGGTGTATTTCAAAATGGTGTTTTTCATGAGAATTGTGGGTTTCAAACATCAAACCAGCCATTTTTATCCTTCCACCATCCATTGCATGCAAAACACCTATCCAAACCTCAATCTCAGAAAATCCATGCCAATCCCATCTCCATCACATCACACACATCTCATCTCCATTTCTTCTCACTCCATTGCTTCACATCTCCATCTTTTCACATCTCCATCTTTTCACATCTCTTCCTTCACATCTGCATCTTCACGCAAATCCCATACTCCTCTCATCACCCCACATCACATGTCCATCTTTCTCAACATGTCCAACCGAACTTGCCAGCAGCAAGTTGAAAATGAAAAAAAGCTGACTGAACTTTTGTTAGTATTTGACTCCCATTCAGACTCTGATTTAGACTCCAATTTGGAATTAACTTGGTTGGCTTTGAATTCTCTATTACAAAAGCAACACATGGTTCCAAGAAGACAAACTCTCCTTAACCCTATGTATGAAAGGCAAAAGCTTCATCTCCTCCCTGACATAAGCCCCCAACAAATGTTCCAATCTCTATTTCCTTCATTCATGAAAATTTTGGAGATGATTGAAGACCACCACATCTTCCAGAAAAATTCTTGGAATCCTCAATGCAATCCAGCTATCCAACTGGATTTTTCTCTTTGTAGCTTGGGATCAAATGAAAATGGAGCAGCAATTCATCAATTAGAAAATCTATTCTCAGTTGGTTATGGAACCATTGACTCGTACACAAAAAGAGTCATGATTTCCATCCTATCTTTCTATTTCTCAGTCCCTTCTTTGCCAACCAAAAAAGAAGTTCAGGAGATATCTCAAGTAATGGAGAGTGAAGGCTTTCCTGGTTGCATTTGTTTTTTTTTTTGATGGAACCATTATCCCCTTGAGTAAATAACCCAAGATAGATGGCAACCACTATTTTGATGGGAAAAGGAGGCAATTGAATCATTCTTTTCCAATGAATTTAATAAAATTTTGGATCACACACTGACCAAACACATTGCATCTCTTTGTTTAGATACTCTTTGGCCCTACAACCTGTTTTCAATAACAACAAGAAGTTGATGTCCTCCAGGCTGGCCTTCTGGGTTGTTTTCATGATTCATATTTTTGCAATTGGACGCAGAATGCCCAACAACCGGAGAATTACTTTGACCAAGATCAATACCTTCTGGCCAATTTTGCTCATGATAGTTGGAAATATGTGGTTCCAGCTTACCAGAATGTTTTGAATGTTTTTTCCAATCATCAAGGAAAAACCACTTTCAACTATCATTGTGCCCAATCACAAGTTTGGATTGAGCATGCCATAGGAATCCTGAAAGGAAGATGGACCAGCTTACGGGAGATTCAAAACAAGCTTCATTATTTGAAGGACATGAAGATCCTCATCAACTGGATTATCACTTGTGTAATCCTTCACAAACTTCTTGCCAACATCAAGGATGAATGGGACAAAATATTTGAAGAAGATATTCCTGATCCTCCTCAAGTCATCCCTGTCTCATCTTCTACCTCATCCTTGGCCATGAGAGAGCATATTCTACCCCTCACACTTGCTCACTTTGGTGTGTAGCATTTGGTTTTGTAAATAGTTGAAATATCTTTTTTGGTTTTAGTTGTTCAACCAAGCATCCAAGGCTGACTTGGTTTTTTTTTGGTGGAATTAGACAAAAACAGAACCCAAACTTCCAAACCACCCACCTCACCCCACCACACCACTGGTTCACTCTCCTCCTCACCCACCACCGGTCCACTCTTCACCTCACCCTCCACCTACACCTCACCCCCCACCTCCACCTCATCCACCATCACCACCTCACCTCACCTCACTCACTGCCTCCCCTCCTCCTTTGGTTGGCAACCCTGGTAAGCCCCCTTCCTCCTCTTTCTCTTCCTGCCCCTCACCGGTTGCTTATCCTTTGATCAATCAACCTTTAGATCCCCCCTTACCGCCTTGCTCAATCCCTCAGATGAGCCCCTTCCCTCCTCCCTTGCCCTCACCCCCTCCCCCTTGCTCCCAACTAACACCTCCTCCCCCCTTGGCTTTCCACCGCAAATCCCCGGCCCGCCCCCTCCTTGCTTGCTCAGCTGACTGCACCCCCCCCCTCCCCTCCTTCAGCCGTCCAACCAAGCCCCCCCCCTTGCCTCCTTTGGCCGACTGATGATGGGCCACCCCCCCTTGCTTGCTTGGCCAACCAACACCCCCCCCCCCCCTCCCCTCCTTTGGCCAACCAATGGCCTGCCCCGCCTCCCTTCATTGGCCAACCCACAACGCCCCCCCCCCCCTCCATTTGCTAAACCGCCCAGCCAACCTGGCCGCCCCCCTCCATTGGCTGACCAACCCGCCAACCAACCCGCTGCCCCCCCCCTCCTTACCCAGGTGACTGACCAACTGACTCCCCCTCCTTGGTTGCCCAACCAACTGACCCAGGGCGCCACCCCCCTCTTTGGCCAGCCAACTGACCCCCACCCTGCCTTGCTGGTTACCCAAGGTGAGCCCTGTGACCCCCCTCTCCTTCTCCTCCTTCCAATTATTGATTGATCAATGAATCTGACCAAATTGTTTTGGGGGGGGCTAACATAATTGATGGACCAGTATTTATTTTTCTACTTTTGTTCATCTTCCACAATGATTGAAACATGGCTGATGATTTTTTTTTTTTGTGGATTCCCCAAAATGCAACACCTGTTTTGACTCCTGTTTCTTTCCATGTCTGCCCTTTTTCTGCAGGACCCATGCTTCTCCCGCCATGCTCCCAATATTATACAACAAATCAAATCCCCTCTTGATTCTCACCCCAAGCAAAGCAGTTCCATGGGAGGGAACAAGATGGAAGGAGACATGTTGAAAAACATGAAGAGAGGTGGAAATCAGAGGTATTACCCTTGCTTCTCCCTCCATGCTCCAAATGTTATACAACCAATCAAATCCTGTCTTGATCCTCACCCCAAGCAAAGCAGTTGCATGGGAGGGAACAATATTGAAGAAGATGTGTTGAAAAACATCAAGAGAGGTGGAAAGAAGAGGTCTCTTTGAAAAAAAGGGCCCAAATGAGAGAATCCAAAATCTCTTTGGAAGTGGCTGAAGTAGTTTTTTTGGAAAATATTCTATGGTCTAGAAAAAAACTGCAACCTTTTGATTTGTACCCTGGTCTTGCTGCAAAAAAGAAAAAGAACAAACAAAAGCCCACCCTTGAAGAGTTTTAACAGGCCAAGCAGAAGATTGAAAAGTTCCATTTCTTCACTGGTGGAAACTTTTCCATTCTTGAAAAAACCAATCATCAAGACTCCCTTTTGGCCATAATTGAATTTCTCCCTTTGAATAAACTCTGAGGAAGACAAGAAGGACATCAACTTTGCAAAAACTTTCCTTCACCAATCAAAAAAATTTGTCAACACTGTTGGCCCCTCAATATCTTGGGGTGGGAAGATGCGGGCTATTGGATGGAGAAAATTTATGCACCACTCTGAAATTTTTGGCCAATATTCAAATAAAAAAACCTATTCAAACTTCCCCTGAAGAGTATGCTTTACTCAGCCTTAGTTTGGACAAATTCTCTCAAATTCTAGGCCAAATGTTTTGAAAATTAGCCAAACTTGTATTTGATTTGAACCAGGAAATAATGATGGACCACCACATCCCCCCCTTCTCTTCTTTGAAATTTGGATCCTGCCTCACCCCTTTTGACTGTTCATCACATATCAATTTCACCTCCAATAGCTTCTAAAACTTTCCCCATATTTACAAAGGCAACCTCTCAGAATATTTGTTTTTACTTGTGGTTCCAACAAAAAAATCAAATGGAAAAATGATTTACAATAAGGATGAATATCAAGTATCTGATGGGCAATTTATTTTTCCTGACCTGGATTTTTTATTGATTTCAAATAAAACTTTATTGTAATAATGGCTTGGGCGGAAAATAAGTACAAACACTGTACTTTTCCTGCTGTGGACACTGCCGCCCATACAAGGATGGCTATGTCCATGAAAATCAACAAAACCATCAGGAACACCTTCATGGACTTAAAAAGTTGGGCAATATACTCTAGTAAAAAAATGAAAATGAAAGTAAAAATAAAAAATATTTTTTTATTGGTGGAATTTCAAATAGTCTCAAACATTGTAGTAATCAAAAATAAATTTTTATTTTTTTTATTTTTGTAATTTTCAAAGTAAATATATTTACAATTCAAGAAATGTTTTTTTTTTCAAATTTTTAAATTAAATACATTTACAAGCCCGGAAATTGAGTGATTTCCGTGATTTCATCCACAGTTCTACTTCTATCAATACATGCCATGGCTACGGATAACCTATCTTTTCTTTCTGTGGCTAGCCTTTCCCTCTACTTTTGGAGTCAGACATCCTCTTTATCCTTCTCCTTTTCCTCTTTTTGAAAATCCAGCTCAGCCTGTTTAATTTGCCACGCAGAATCCAACTTTTTTTAATGAGCCAAAATCTCAGCTTTTTGATTTTGAAAATTCATAGCAAGTTTAAAATCCCACTTCTCCTTCTTGAACTGAGTTCTTTCAGATTCAATTTGCAATTTCACCGTTTTTCAGAGGGGAATATGAATGAGCTGGATTTTGAAAGCAAGGAGAATCCAATAAGCTTACTTGAATCTTTCTTCTCCCTGATATCCTCAAAGCCAGAGATGCTTGAAGTATTTCTCCTCTTTTGAAGGCTATTTGGGTTTATGTTGATGTAATTTGAGGCCTTGTGCTTTCCCTTTGCAGAGGCTTGTGTTGGAATGGTGTCTCTATCATTTAAATTGGATGTGGGAGGCCCCATTGGCTTGAGTTTTTTTCCAATCAGGAACAGATGAGCCTGTTTCTTTACAATCTAAATCAGTCAGGATTAACCAGACAGAAGAGAAAAGAACTGGGGTACTTACTTGAGCAGGTATTGATGCTAGTGGCAATACAGTAATAACATCCTCCTCATTGGCCAAGTTCTCTGGTTCTTCCACCCCAGGAAGAGAGAAATCACAAGAAGGAAGTGAGGGGTCCAAGTTCCTGTTTGACTCATCAAACAATGCTGAAGTTGATGCAATTGGAGCTGACTGTGTTGGAATATCCTCCTTGGCTTTGGATGGGGGCCACTCCAAGGCAAAGGTCTCATCAGGGTCCTAATTGCTAGGCTGAGCATCCACAGCCATGTCCTTGGCATCAACTGAATCAGATTTTTGAGCATCAAAAGCAGCAAGAGGGCTGATTTTGGCCTTCTTTCCAAAGATTTCATCCATTTGAATATAAAAAGGACAAATGGATTCCAACTTATCAACCACCAAGTTGATTCCTTTGGCTTTGTTGGAGTTGGTGATACCAAAGCCAGTGGAGATTGACATGTATTGGGCCTTTTTTTACTTGGCTTGATAATTCTTGAATTGCTCCCTCATCTGTTTGGATGACAGATCCAGCCTACCTTTTGTTTTATTTTTGAGTTCATTTGCCATCAGGATATAACCATTGACCTTGGAGGATGGAGGTTGGCCAACGCGTGTTTCATTGTTGAATCCAAAGCAAGCATTGTGGTTGGAGGGAATTTTGAGCCAGTTTACCAGGATGATGTGATCAGCTCTCTTGAGCTGACTTGATCCTTTGGGAGCTGATGGGGGAGGATTGTTGGATGTTGAGTTCCTGGGGGATGCTCACTTTTTTCCATTGGTTTTTTTAGTGGACTTGGAGGGGGAGGATTGTGAAGGAGCCATTCAAAAAGAGTAAGAGGTATGAATGGATGAAGCAATAAAGTGATGAAGAAATGAAGTGATGAAGAAATGAAGTGATGAAGGGATTTGATGAAAGCAGGGATGAGGGATGAAGCAATAAAGTGATGGAGGGATGTGATGAAAGTGGGGATGAGGAATGAAGCAATAAAGTGATGAAGGGATGTGATGAAAGGGGGATAAGGGATTAAGTGATAAATTGATGAAGAAATGAAGTGATAAAGGGATGTGATGAAAGTGGGGATGAAGAAATGAAGCAATGAGAGGATGGATGTGATGAAAGCAATAAAATGATGAGAGTGATGAAGAAATGTGAGAGTGATGAAGTGATGAGGGGATGAGAGTGATGAAGTGATGAGGGGATTAGAGTGATGAAGTGTTGAGAGCAATTAAAATCAAATTTTTTGGATGAGGTTGGAGATAGAATTTTTCTGATGAAGCCAGAGGTTGAAATCAGGGGTGATGACGTGGAAAGACACGGTTGAACTGGTGAAAGCCTTTATATACTTTATTTGAAAGAATCCATTTATTTCCAGGTAACTCTGACACATCTGATCTGAAATAAGTAGTTTTTTTTGGTTTTTAATGGCGGTTTGAAATGGCAGATTTGGGTTGAAACCCGCCATTATAAACCCCCCATTTTTAAAGGTGGGTTTCTCAAATACGAATACCCCCTAATTGGTGTATTTAAAAATGGTGGGTTTCATGAAAATTGACAATTTCAATCATCAAACCCGCCATTAAACAGGCCATTTATGCATCATCATCCATCCACCATTCATCACATCTAAAACACCCATCCACATCAGCAAATACATACTGGTCCCATCTCCATCACGTCACACACATCTAATCTCCATCACTTCACATCTCCATCACTTCACATCTCTATTGCTTCACATCTCTATTGCTTCACATCTCTATCTCTTCAAATCTCCATCTTCACACAAATCTCATCATCATCTCATCACCCCACATCAAATCACCATCTTTCTCAACATGTCCCATCAAACTTCTAGGGAGAAAGTTGACAATGCATAAAAGCTGAAAGAACTTTTTTTAGTATTTGACTGTCATTCAGACTCTGATTCAGACTCCAATTTTAAATCAACTTGGCTGGCTTTGAATTCTCTATTGAAAAAGCAATACATGGTTCCAAGAAGAGAAACTCTCCACAACCCTACGTATGAAAGGAAAAAGCTTCATCTCCTCCCTGACGTAAGCTTCCAGAAAATTTTCCAAACTCTATTGCCCTCATTCATAAAACTTTGGGAGAAGATTGAAGACAAACACATCTTCCAGAACAATTCTTGGAATCCTCAAGGCAATCCAGCTATCCAAATGGCTGTTGCTCTTTGTATATTGGGATAAAATGGAAATGGAGCAGAAATTCATTGATTAGAAAATCTATTCTCAGTTGGATATGGAACCATTGACTCATAAACTAAAAGAGTCATGGTTGCTATCCTATCTTTCCGTTTCTCAGTCCTTTCTTGGCCAAAAAAAGTAGAATGCAAGGGGATATCTCAAGTAATGGAAACCAAAGGATTTCCTGATTGCATTGTTTTTTTCAATGGAAACATCATCCCCTTGAGTCAAAAACCCAAGCTAGATGGCAACCACTATTTTGATTGGAAAAAAAGGCAATTGATTCATATCTTTTCCAATCTCTTTGATAACACCTTTGATCACACACTGACCAAATATGTTTTGTCTGTTTGTTTAGATACTCTGTGGCACTACTACTTGTTTGTGATAACAACAAGAAGTTCATATCCCTCCATGATGGCCTTCAAGGTTCTTGTCATGATTCATATGTGTTCAATTGGATGCAGATTGCCCAACAACCAGAGAACTACTTTGACCACAATCAACACCTTCTGTCCAATTCAGCTTATTCTGGTGGGAAATATGTGGTTCTAGCATACCAGAATTTTTTGCCCAACAATCAAGGAAAAACCAATTTCAAATATCATCTTGCCCAATCACAATTTTGGATTTAGAATTCCATAGGAGTCCTGAAAGGAAAATGGGACAGATTAAGGGAAATGTGAAACCAGCTTCAAAATCCCAAAGACATGAAGTTCCTCATCAAATGGATTAATACTTGTTTCATCCTTCACAATCTTTTTGCCAACATCAAAGATGAATGGGACAAAATATTTGAAGATGATATTCCAGATCTGCCTCAAGTCATCCCTGTCTCATCTTGTCCCTCATCTTCTTCTATGAGAGAACAGATTATTCCTCTTACCCTTGCTTTTTTTGATGAGTAATTTTTGATTATGAATTAGGTCAAAAACCCCTTCACCAAATTTTTTTGTTTTTGGTTGTTCACCCCAGATTCATCGGCTGACTCACTCATTTTTTTTCTCATTTGGTGGGTTTGACTTAGAAAAATGGTTTTGGTTGTTCACCCAAGGTAGGCCAAGTTGGTGTTTTTTTCACAAATCAGAACCACAAACCACTGGTCCACTCTCCTCCTCACCCACCACCTCCACCTCACCCATCTCACCCCACTCACTCACCGGTCCCATCCTTCCTCCTCACCATCACCACCTTTGCTCCCTCACCCATCCACCACCAACCTCACCAATACACTCACCACCTAACTCCCCATGCCCCATCCTGTCAGGTGATTCCCCCTCCCCTCTTCTACTCATCCCTCTTGGTTTTCTCTTGGCTGACCCTCATCCCCCCCCCACCAAGCTCCTGGTATCCCAACCCCTTTCAAGTCAGTGCTTCCCCCCTCCCTCCTCCTCCTCACCCTACTCCTCCCTTGCCCTCCCTCAATCTCAGCCCCCCCCCCCAGCCCTTGCTCCCCCCTCCCTAGCTTGCTTGCCCAAGCCAACGCTGCCACCCCTCCCAATCACTTGATTGGACCTTCCCCCCCCAGCCAACAGTCAAACGGACCTGCCCCCCCCAGCCAATGGTCAAACAGACCTGCCCCCCCTCCTTGGCTTTGGTCCCGCCCCCCCCCCCCCTCAACCAACAAGGGCTGGCCCCCCCCCTCCGCTTTGGCCCTGCCCCCCCCACCACTCCCCCCCTTGACCAACAATGGCCAGCCCCCCCTTGACCAACAATGGCCAACCCCCCCTCTGCTTTGGCCCGCTCCTCCCCTGGACCAATTACAGCCAGCCCCCCCCCCTTGACTGACATTGGCTGCCCCCCCCCTCTGCTTTGGCCCCGCCCCTTGACAGACCCCCTTGACTTCCCCCCCCCTTGGCTGACAATGGCAGCCCCCCCCCCTTGCGCCGCCTGGAGGCCCCCCATGCCTGCCTTACCAGCCAACCAACTTCCCCCCTTCCCTGGCTCCTGGGCCCTGCCTAGGTGGCCCCAGGGCCAACCCAACCCAACCCAAAACCAGAACCAAAGGCCTGGCCCAATTCCCTCACACCTTGGTAAGTATTTTTTTTTTTTTTTTTTTTTTTTTGGGCGCTAATGTGATGTTTTTTTTCTTTTTTTTTTGTACAGTTTTTTTTTTGGTGATCATGTTTCTGGTGAACTTGCAATCAATTCCAGGTTTGGTTTCATTTTTTTTTTATTGAATCTTGTTTCACCAATGATGTCCATTTGACTGACTGTTTTTTTTTTTGGTTTTTTTTCAATCCCTCAACCCTTATTGGTGAATGTCCAATTCTTCCCTCATCCCCCTCAAAATGTTACACAAACAATCAAATCCCATCATGTTCCTCACCCCAATCTAAGTATAGGATTTGGAGGGAACAAGATGGAAGGAGATGGCTTGAAAAAAATACAGAGAGGTTGGAGGAGTAGGGATGCTTGCCAAAAGAGGCTTCAATCTTGGGATTCAGGAATTTCTTTGGAATTTATTGAGGAAGGTATTAAGAAAAGGTTGTCTTTTCTGGTTGAAAACCACATCCTTTGGATCTTTACCCTTCCATTGTTTCCGAAAAGAAAAAGAATAGTTGAAAACCCACCCAGGAAGAGTTTTAACAAGCCAAACAAACAATCAAATCCTTCCATTTCTTCCACTGTGGAAAATTAATTGTCCTTGATTTATCTGATCACCAAGCCCTGTTTGTAATGATCAAATTTTTGCCCTTTGATGAACTCTCAGATCAAGATAAGAAGGACATAAACATTGTCACCACTTTCCTTCACAGTTCAAAATGATTTTTCAACCCAGTTGGTCCTTAAAGAGCTTGGGGTGGAAAAATGTGGGCAATTGGATGGCAAAAATTGATGGACCCCTTTGAGTTATTTGGAAGCTATGTGAAGAAATCATCTATTCAATCTTCCCCTCAAGAGTATGCTTTTCTCAATCTTAATGCAGACAAATTCTCTCTAATTTTAGGACAAATTTTTCGCCAGTTTGCCAGGCTTCCCTTTGAATCAGACCATGAAATAATGAAGGAAAATGGCATCCCTTCCTTCTGATCACTCAAATTTTGATCTCGGCATTCTCCCTTTGACTGCTCTCCGAATGCCACCTTCACCTCCAAATCTTTTTAAAATTCACATCACATTGAAAAAGGTTACATCTCTGATTATTCAATTTTACTTGCAGTTCCAACCAGGAAATTAAATGGACAACTTATTGAAAACACAAATGAATATCAATTATCTGATTGCCAATTGATTTTTCCCGGCCTGGGCTATGAAATTGACTTCAAGCAAGAAGGTGTGGTCAAAATGGTGTGGGAAGCCAATAAGTACAAGCACTGTACTTTTCCTGCTGTGGAGACTGCCACTCATACAAGAATGGCAATGTCAATCCAAATCAACAAAAATACTAGAAAAACTTGCAGGGACTTGGGGGGTGTGAAAATATACTCCAGGAAAGAAAATATAAATAAAAAGAAAAAATATTTTTATATTGGTGCGGTTTAAAATGTTCTTGAGCGTTTCTGTAATCAAAAATGATTTTTTTTTTCTTTTTAAGTTTTTGATCAAAGCAAATATATTTACAATCCCAGCAATTTAGTAATCAGCTTTAATTCATCTACTGTTCTTCTGCTACCAATGTATGCTGCAGCCATTGACCACTTATGCTTTTTTTTTGTTGCCAGTTGTTCCCTCTCCATTTGCAGTTGCGCTTGCTCTTGATCCTTCTCCTTTTCCTTTTTTTAAAATTCTATCTCAGCCTATTTCAACTTCCACTCTGCATCCCATTTTTGCTGATGAGCAAAACTCTTGGCTTTCTTCTTTTGAAAATAAAGAGCCAGTTAAAAATCCCACTTCTTCTTTTCAAACTGAAGTTTTTCAGATTCAATTAGCAATTTCACTGTTTTTCAGAGGGGAATAGGAATGAGATTGATTTTGAAAGCAAGTAGAATCCAATGGGCTTACTTGAATCTTGCTTCTCCATGATCTCCTCAAATCCTGGAAAATTTGAAGTGTTTCTCCTCTTTTGAATGCTATTGGGGTTGATTTTGATGGAATTGGAGGCCTTTTGCTTTCCCTTTGCAAAGGAGGTTTGTGTGGGAACATCATTGCTCTTATTTGAAGGGGATGTTGGAGGCCCCATTGGCTTGAGGTTTTGGCCATTCAGGAATGGATGAGCCTGTTTCTTTTGAATTTAAGTCATTCAGGATTAACTGGAAAGAGGAGAAAAGAACTTGGTTCCTTACTTGAGCAGATGTTGATGGAAATTTTGATACAGCAATGGCATCCTCCTCATTGGCCAAGTTCTCCAGTTCTTCCACCCCAGGAAGAGAGCAATCAAAAGAAGGAGGGGAGAGGTCCAAGGTTGGGCATGACTCTTCAATCAATGCAGAAGTAGATGTTATTTGAGCTGATTGCTTTAGAATATCCTACTCAGCATTGGATTGGGGCCACTCATAGGTTTCTTCCCAATCACCATTGCTAGTCTTAGCATCCCCAGCCAAGTCCTCAGCGTCAACTGAATTGAATTTTGGGCATCAAAAGAAGCTAGGGGGGTGATGTTGGCCTTCTTTCCAAATATTTCATCCATTTGAATTTAAGAAGGACAAATGTAGTCCAACTTATCAACCACCAATTTGATTCCCTTGGCTTTGTCAGAGTTGGTGATACCAAATCCGGTGGAGATTGACATGGAGTGGGCCTTTTTGTACTTGACTTGATAATTCTTGAATTGCTCCCTCATCTGTTTGGATGACAGATCCAGCCTAACTTTTGTTTTATTCTTAAGTTCATTGGCTATCAGGAGATAACCATTGACCTTAGAGGATGGAGGTTGGCAAATGCGTGTTTCATTGTTGGATCCAAAGCAAGCATTGTAGTTGGAGGGAATTCTGAGCCTGTTTACCAGGATGATGTGATCAGCTCTCCTGAGCTGACTTGAGCCTTTGGAAGCTGATGGGGGAGGATTGTGAGATTTTGAGTTCCTGGGGGATGTTTTCATTGGTCCATTGGATTTTTTAGTGGACTTGCGGGGGGAATATTGCTGAAGGGCCATTTAAAAATAGTAAGAGGTATGAAGGGATGAAGGGTTATGAGAGTGTTTAAGTGGTTAGAGTGATGATGTGATGAGATGATGAGAGTGATGAAGAAAAGAGAATAGGAACAGATGAGAGCAATGAAGTGACAAGAGGGATAAATCAATGATAGTTCGGATGTGATGAAAGCAACAATGTGATGAGATTGATGAAGTGATGAGGAAAGTGATCCAATTAGAGTTAGCTGGATGTGATGAAAGCAATAAACAGATGAGAGCCATGAAGTGATAAGGATAGTGATCTTATGAGGATTAGCTGGATTTTATGAAATCACTAAACAGATTAGAGTGATGAACTGATTAGGGTAGTGATCCAATGAGAGTTATCTGGATGTGATGAAAGAAATAAAGTGATGAGAGTGATAAAGTGATGAGGATAGTGATGAAGAGATGAAGAGCAATTAATAAAATTTTTTTTCCAATGATTTTTGAGTTTGAAAGAGGTGGAAAGCCTGGGGGTGGATAATGTGGACAGGTGGTGGAAGCCTTTAAATACTTTATTTGAAAAAACCCACTTATTTCAGGGTAACTCTGACATGTCTGATGTGAAATAAGTGGGTTTTTTTGATTTTTAATGAAGGATTTTTTTTTAAACCCACCATTAAAAAATGCTGGGTTGCTTAACTCTGATAAGACCTAATTGGAAAGATGGATGGAGGATGTTCTGAAAACTCAGAGATTCAAATAAAAATATATAAAAATTAATCACAAAATATACTACTTGTTAAAATACGTATGCACTTACACGTGTGCTACGTATATGTGTAACCCAAATGGGATGCACATATGAACCTCTCCAGCCCATTGGGCACTCACACAGACAATACAGGCCTGTGTGGATGTCACTGATTTCGGGAAACTGGCCTCAAAAAGTGTGAAACAGGCCTATTGGTACAGGGGCCCTATCGGGCCCAGTGGGGTATATGGGCAAATACAGCCAGATGGGCTTGTATGGGCATAATTGGGCCCAAGGTTTATTTTGGACATACTTGGCCAGACGGGCTGGCCCGCCAAATTATGTTTTACCTAGTTTTTGGGCTTGGGGCAGCCGCCCGTGTTGCAGCCCGGTTGGGGCTGCAGCCCATGTAGCGGCCCGCTTGGGGCCGCTGTTTTTGCTTAAGGCCTGTTTATTGGGCCCAAAGGCCCGCGCAGGGCCATCGTAGGGGGCAGGGGGACTCAAAATGGAGCCCCCCCATCCTGGTTGCAGCTGTTGAGCCCGTTGCAGGGGGCTGGAGGCCCCCGCTCCTCCACCTCCCCTTGCTTGCAATTGCAAGGAAGAGGGGAGGGCTCTCTGGATGGAACCAGCCAGCAACTGGTCATTGTGGGGGGACTTGGTCACCCTCCCCAACCAAAACGGTTGCAAGGAGGAGGGGAGGGCTGGCTGGATGGAACCAGCCAGAAACCAGTCATGGTGGGGCGGACTTAATCACCCCCCCACCAAAAGGGGTGGCTAGGCCGGTTGCATTGAGGCAACCGGCAGTGGGGGGGAATTGACCACCCCCCCACTATTGAAGGGGAGCTCTCCCCCCCCCCCTTTACCAAGGGGGAGGAGCAACGGGCTGGAGGGGACCTGACCACCGCCCAGCACACCTAACATAGCAACCCCCAGGGCCCCTGGTAGGGGGATTTGACCACTCCCTCCAGGGATCTGTGAGAAAGAGGGGGGGGAGAGCATTTCTGCTGGTCACCCCCCCCCCCAAGTGTGTCTGAGACCAGACCCAGGTGTGTCCTGGGTCTCTCCTGGCCATTTGTATGGCCAGGGGCTGGTTGCATGAGGCAACCAGCCAGCATGTGAGGTAACAGGCAGGTTTTAATAGACAACCAGCCAGGGTTTTGAACAGCTAAGGGGCTGTTTCAGCCCCATTGAGGTGGAAACACCAGAAATAACCGGAATAGGCTGGTTGTAAGGGTACAGGGACTGATGCCATGTGGGCCAATGTAGCCCAAACCAAGTAACAAGGCCTGTAGAGCCTGTAGAGCTCTTTTGGGGCGGTAAATTTGCCTTTTGGCTTGTTCTATCATGGTCTCACAAGAGGCCAATCGTTTGTACTTAAGGAGCTCTTCTCCCTGCTGTTTTTCATCATCCATTCATCATCCAATTAAATTCATCACCGATATCATCCAACGTATTGCCCCATTGTGAGATCCCACCAGCAATTATTGACACAAGGTGTCCAGAATTTCTTTTGCTTTAAATACTGCTCATTTGCCCAAGCTAATTTCTGGCCATAATTATAACACTAATAAAATAAAACAATAATAAAGTTTTTCACAAGAATTACACTAACAAATCTTTATGGACCACAAAACTCCCCAAGGAATTTACATAAAAATAGTTAAAAATGACAAAAATTATCAGAAGATGACAATGCATCTACTAATTTTCACCTCTGTTCACCTTTTTTCAAATAAATATATCAAAAAATAACATACATGGTAAAACTGTAAAAATAAGAAATTACTACAAAAGACAAGTTTTGACATGAAATTCACACATAAATATTACAGATACAGGTACAGCTGAGTTAAAAAACAAAGAATGCATAAAAAAAAGACCCGGGCCAGCTTTCTAGCCACAGTCCACAAGCACTACCCTCTCTAAGTTCCCTGGAAAGGCCCCTTCAACCCAAACAGGTATATATACGTACCCCTTCTTGGTTGTTTTCACCCCAGTTAATTACAGTGAATTTTAGTCATTAATCTAGACCATCTTCCATCCTTTATGCGGTTCTTATAAGAGATACTCAAGTGATATATGGCCACAGTCTGAAATTCTTATTATTAATTCAAACACCCATATCATTCCATTGAAGAAAATCTGCAAAAATATCCCAACCTTTTTATCTGAGATCCTTTCAACCATGAATTCCTGCAGATAATTTGTAATTCAATACTGAAAGTAAGTTATTTCCTCCCTGATCTATTTTTTTCCTCTTTAGACCAACCATAACCAGCATTCCTGTGGGTGTGACCCCTTTTTTTAATCCATAAGCAGCCCATTGTCCCAGGGTTTTATACAGTCCAAAGTGATCCCCTGAAAAGAGGTTGCTAAAGCAGTAAAAATCCCCAGCTTTTTATAGATTGTGGCCCCTCTTGAAAAATATTGAAAACCATTTAAACAAACCAATTTAAGCCTTTCACCAGCTCTCATTAGATTGAGTATTTTTGTGGTTTTTCCATGTTATTTCTTGGAATATTATTATTTCCATCACTGCATCACTTTCTCTAGCTAAAGGAATTCAACGTTCCTGGAATCAGGAAGCTGAAAGAGGCTGTTCAAAAACCATTTTCAGTGAGCAAAAAAAAAGAAAAGAAAAAAATATAAAATAAATAAATAAAATTGAACAAACAAAAATAAAACCAAGAAAAAAAATTGATAAAATTGATAAAATTGGAAGAAAAATGACTCAAAGTAAATTCTAAAAGTTTCACCACTCTGGGGCCATCAATTTGCAGCCCATAAAAATAAAAAATGTCAAAGTCTATGGACCAGCCCTTAATTAAAAACACCAAAAAATAAATAAACAATGAAAGAGTCTATGGACCAGCCCTAAAGTAAAAAACAAAAAAAATACAAGTCCAACTTGTCTCAAGCTGATCCCATCACAAGAAGTAAAAATAATATTCATGATGGGATCAGCCCAACATAAGTTGAACTGACTTACCAATAAAATATTATTCAAAAAACTCAACATAATGATGTTCACTCAAAACACCAAACATAACAATGTTAACTCAAAACACTCCACATAATGATGTTCAAAATGTGATAACCCTTTATTTTAATTAAATAAAAAGATCAGCATGAAAACTCAAACCCAAATGATGAATTTAAAATGATTTTTATAGCTTTGAATAAAACATCAGTTAATTTTTTATAGGGTGATGTTGAATTCACAGCTTCAGCCGTGTGGGAGCCTTGTACAAGTCTCCAGTCGTGTGGGAGTCGTGTAGGGCCCCACATGGCCTGTGGGAGTTGTGTAGGGCCCCTCAACGCGTGGGGGCCCATACACTACTCCATATAATTTATAATTTATAATTTATTATTTATGATTATTTATTATTTATTATTATTTATTATTTATTATTTATTTTTTATTTTTTATTATTTGATATTTATTATTTATTATTTATTATATATAATCTATTATTTATTATTATTCATTATTTATTGTTCATTATTTATTATTTATTATTTATTATTTAATATTTATTATATATAATTTATTATTTATTATTTATTACTTATAATTTGTAATTTATAATTTAAAATTTATTATTTATTATTCATTATTCATTGTTTATTATTTATTGGAGGCTACACAACTTGATTTTAGTTGTTTAGCGTGCTTTAAAGCTCAAATGGGATGTGTAGCATGCCAAAAACCCCATTTTATTTGTGTAGCATTCCGCATGGCCCATTTGAGCTGTGTAGCATGCCACACCGCTCATTTGAGTCATGTAGGGTGCCACATGGCTCAATTAGCCATGAATTTGAAATTACCCTTTTTTATATGATGAACCCAATCAGAAGCTTTTTTAGAAGTCAAAGAAGCAGTTTTTTGAAAAACTGGGCGGGATTGGAATCTTTTCTCCCTCAATTAAAAGATTAGCCCAGGGATTATTTTTGACAATGCAATTGAATATGGCATCTAATTTTTCTTTTAAACCCATTCTCACAGAATTATAATTACAACATGAAGCCCTCTAAATGAAAAATATTTTTCTTCCATAAGTGTCAGCTATTAATTTGCCCATGTCTATCTTTCCAAGCTATTTTGAAGAGGGAAATTCCCATTTTACCCAAGTGATTTTGCAATGAATTTAAATCTGCAATTCCCATCACCAATTGGATCCCAAACCTCCACCAAAAGCCTATGTAAGCTCTGAGTTATCTGATTGAGTTATTTTAATTTTTTTTCCTAAGATCAAAACCAACTTAGTATTCATTGTTTTTTTTATCACATCAATGAAATGAATACTCACCAAAGATGTGCTTCTGGTTTACTTCTCCCCTTCTTCTTCTTCCTCATGAAATAAAGGATATTCAAAATGAATGGAGCCTAATTTCCTTTCAGTCTCATCCTCTGAACTATGAAATTTGGATGAAGAGCCTTCCTTGCACTACAGAAATCATTTTCACATCAGTTCATTAAACCATAAAAATGAAAAATTGTCAAAGTAAAATACTTACTATCTTTGTTCTTTTTTTTCCCTTCTAACTCATTTTTCCCTCTTAAGTTCTCTTTCAAAGTGTTCAAATTTGAAAGTTCACAAGCAGCTTTCAATTTTGGTTGACTGTGGGTGGACCTTAAGACCTTTGACTCAAGCCTTGGCTTGGAAATCAAATTGGCTGTATACTTGACCACAGAATTTTAAATCTCCCATCTAACGTGTTGAGGGTTTTCCATAAGCATGTAATTCAACTTGTTAAAAAATTGGGATTTCTCAAGCACTGGATCTGTTTCATTCTTTCAAAAAGAAAAACAATAATTCATCTGTCAATCTTATAATTTGTACCCTTCAAAAAACCCAAAAACCCAACTTGCTTCACTGGAAGGTTCATAGTCTAATCTCCACTGAGGATGAAAATCTTCAGGAACAACAGATCCTCTTGGTTCTAGTATTTGTGCTAAGATGTGGGAAAAAGGAAACCCCATTGTTCTTGAATATGACTTTGAGCACACCTGCCATCATGTTTGCGCTTAACTTCTCAAATTGTTCCCTGATGAGTTTAATTGTCCCAAATGAAAATTTGTTACCAAAAGGTGAAATTTCTTTTGGAACAATAGTTCCTACATTTATTTGAGATTTTTCAAGTGATTCATGCACTGATCTTATTTGGCTTTCAATAAATCCTTCAAGGTTTTTTTACACATCCTTAATATTCCCCAAAGATCCTGCAAGTAATTGTTTGAAATTAGCATGGGCCCCTTCTACCCAAGACATTGCTTTATTTTCAAAGTCTGGGTTGACAGAAGTCCATGATTTTAAAAACTTCTTTTTGATAGGAAGAATATTTTTTGCCATAAACTCAAGCAAATATTCATTTTCTTTCAAGAAAAACTGTATACAATTTTCTACATAAGCATTCCCAGCAGAGATGAACAGAAGAAGCAATAAATTGGCCAAATATGAGTTCTGCCTCCCCCTTGGGTTTAGAGGCCCCATACCTTTCCCACAGATTGATAAATCTTTTCTGTCCTTCATTTTCATTACTAAAGCAAACTTTACTGTTTTCTTGAATATTTTTAGACAAGTGCCAGGAGCACAGCTGTGTGGATGACTCAGGGAATCTATGTTTGATAGCACAAATCAGAGCCTTTTCACATTCCTTCACAAAGACTTTGGGAAGCCTCTTGGGATCATAATATGACACCTTTAATGCATTAAATCCTAACTTTATACCTAATACGTTTCTTTTTTCATAAAAAAAAAGTCTTTTCAAAATCTTTCCTGTTGGCAGTCATTCATACAAAATGCAATTTAGGTATTTTTTACCTATTTGTTTTATAATTTCAATCTAACAAAGCAATATGATGGTATTTTTTAAAAACATTTATAGAATCAAGATGAGCCAAGAAAAGGGCCTCTAAGTGACCCTCTCCACCAAATTTAAACCTGGAAACACAATGTTTTTCCTGGAGAATTTCTAATAGAATGTCCATAATACCATTCCAATTGAGTTCTGCTAGCTTTAACTTCTGCTTACTGTTATAGATTTTTTTATCATCAATTTATTCTCCATCATCAATCTTGCTCAATTTGTGTTTAATTTGCACTGTATTGATCCCATCTTTCATGCATTCCCTAAGTTGATCCAAGGCTACACCAGAGATTCTCCTGAGTTGAGGATGCACTGAGGGGCTTTAAGATGGTTGATGATTGTTTTGGTCCTTTCCAATGGATAGACCCCATGTGTTATCTGCTACTTTCAAACTTGCACAGATCATGAATTGACACACAACCTTCCTCATGTGAGTTTTCCTTTGCAGTTTCGTGAGGCATGGCCCCTCATATACTGCAAATATGTTGCATGCTAGGTAAACATATTTTTACTTATTTGAATTGAATGATTTAAAGGCATAGCCACGCATGGCTTCCCATTTTTGACAAAAAAATCTCTGCTTCTTTCCTACTAGGAAAGGCTCTGACAGGAGGAGGGTCAAGTGTTTCTGGCACCTCTTAGTTAAACATGGTTTAATTATTATTATTCAACCCAAAATATTCTCAGTCAAATGGCATATGAAAGGTGACCCACCACCTTCAGTCTATTCCAGTTGTGAGGAAACATCTTGTTCTTCAATTGTAACCCTAGATGGGGATGCTATTGGGGCTTGAAATTTTTTCTTTTCCAAATACCTACCCAAATCCCAAGAACCAAAAGCTTTTTTAAGAAAACCTGCAATTAATTATTTTAACACAGCCATGTTGGAACCAGGGGGGCTTGGGCTTACCACTGTGCCCATAAGCCAAAAAAAAAACCAAGTCAATTTATTATTCAATCCAACTTTTTCCAACAACTCCAAAGTGTACTCACTTTTGGATTGAGAGAAAAATTATCCAACCAATGATTTTTTTACAAGGCTTTTTTTTGCCAATAGGCAGAATTGTTTTATTTCCAAGTTTCTTTTTTTGGTCAAAAAGTCACACATAGTATGCCAAATCCCCAAATTTGTTTGAATGCACTCAAATGTGGTCCAGGGGCTCCCAGGTACCCTTATTCCCCCCTCAAATGGCCCATTTGGGGCTATTGTGCCCCAAATGGGCCAGAAAAACACATGAAACCCCTCTCAAAACTTGTGTATCTGATAAGATTGTGAAAATATTTACTAGAACTGAAAACCAACAGACTTCAGACCAGAGTTAGAAAGTTGAAAAACTGGGACAAAATGAGAAGAAAGAAGAAAGATGAAAATACAAACAGCTTAGACTTTGTTTAGAGAGTAGATGAGAAGAGAACCCTGGCAGCACAGAAGTGGTAGAGGAAAGAATATGCAGGAGAATGGCTGCAAGTGCGGAACTATATTGTCATATGCGTTGAGCTAGAGTGATCTTGAGGATCATGTTCTTACCAGGCAAGGACTTGTAGATGAGGACTTGATCAAATGGTGAGTTGGATGAGGTTGAACCAGATTGAGGTGGATGGAGGTTCAAAGAGGAGAACATAGGTCAATGATGATTTGAGAGGAAAAGAAAAGATATAGGAAGCAGAATGAAAAGAGAGAAAGGAAAGAAAGAGAGAGGAAAGGTATTGAAGAGAAAGAAAGAGACAGCAGCCCAGAAAAAGAAAGAAGAAGTAGCCCAACTCCTTCTGAGGCCAGGATCCGAGTTAGCTGAGGAAAGGAGGTTGCCCAAGTGTCACAGGACAGATCATTTGGGTACCCGTCCAAGTTTGTGCAACCTTTGAGGAAAGTTCTGTAATATCCTAGTATTTGACAATACTTAACACCCCACATGACTGGTGAGGGGATGATCCAAAATATTAGTTGTCTGGAGAGGCAAAGATTTTCTTTTGGAGGACTTCCAAGGAGGTCATCAAAGAAGCTTTGGTGAGAGAATCAGCAACCATTGCCTGAATTTGAATCAGATTTAGAGTAAACTCTCTGTTAGCAAAGTCCTTGCGCAACCCTTTTGTTTTGATATCTATATGTCTGGACTTTGAGTGAGATCCAAACTTTTTAATCTTGTCTTCCAAGCCCTTGTTGTTGATTTATAAGCTAGGCTTGGGTTTGTGCATTTGATATATTTTTCCAATGAGGTGTTTGATCCATTTGAGTTCAAGGTAGCAATCCAATAGCGCATTTAATTCAGATTTGGTGGAGGAATAGGTAATGTTTCTTTTTCAAGTAGAGTTCCAGATGATTGGGCTTCCATAGTGAAGGATAATATATCTGGTTTGTGACTTTCGGAAGGTTGGATTGTCTCCCCAGGTGGCATTGCTGAAGCTTGAGAGAAGTTCTTTTTTGGGGTCATAGCTGATGACAAGCTTGAAATTCTTGGTTGTTTTGAGGTATTTCCACACCTTCTTGACTTCTCTCCAGTTATTAATCCCCGGCTTGGTGTTGAACCTGGCCAGGCTACACACAGAGAAAGAGATTTCAGGACGTGTATACTGGGCTAGGTGATTAAGGAGTCCAGTAGCTGATCTATATCTAATTTTTAACTGGCGGAATTTGGCGTGATTGGTGTTGGATGCGGGTTCAAGATTCAAATTTTGATTCAGTGGAGCATGTATGTCCTTGCAGGATGTAAGGCCTAGTTCTTCCAGGCCTCGAGAAATGTGATTAGGTTGGCTCAGGAGAATTTTGTTGTCCTTGAGTTTCATAAGCATTCCAAGGATGGTTTTGGGTGGATGACAAGACGAGTTCTTGAATCTTTCAAGGAAGTTGGATTTGAAGACTTGAGAATTTCCTACGTGAATTAAGTTGTCAATGTGAAAATAGATGATTTCTTTTGTCTTAGGGTTGAGATATAGGCAGGGATCACTAGTTGACTCTTGATAGCCTTGAGATTTGATCCACAAGGTCAGATTCTCATACCAGTTTTTTGGGGATTTTTTCAAGCCATAGAGAGATTTTTTTAGCTTTAGATATGGAGAATTCCTGTAGGATCCTTCTGGAGTTTTTATGATAACTTTTTCTTCGAGAGGAGCATGTAATAATGCGCCTTTCACGTGGAATTGAGTCAATTTCATTTTCTTCTTTAGACTGTATGTGAGGGCAACTTGGATTGATCCAAGTTTGCCAGTTGGTGCCCAAGTTTCATTATAGTTGATCCCTAGAACTTGGTTGAATCCCTGGATGCAGAGTCGGGCTTTGTACTTGACAGGATTGCCGTGGCAATTCTCCTTTACCTTGAAGACCCAAGTTGTATTCAGAATGTTTTCCGGAGTATTGTGATATTCTTTCCAGACGTCCTGGAGCTCTATGGAGGTCAATTTGTTGTCGTCTGCCTTCTTCCATTTTTGCCATTCAGGGCACTTCCTTGCAGCCTTGTAAGAGGGGGGTTTGTAGTAGTGATGGAAACCATATCTTTGGGGCTTTCTTTTCTCTTGCCTGGGCCTTTGAGAGGTAGATTGAATAGGAAGCTCTGGAACTGGAGAAGGCAGAGAAGGTGGATTGGGAGATGATGACACTACCAATGCCGTGTCTTCCCAATTGGATTCAGATTCTGAAGAATTGTCCTGAGATTCTTGTATGGTGTATTGTTTTTCAACTGAAGAGAAGTAGGATTCTCTTGACTCGGTGTTTGTTTGACTGAAGAGATCCATTCCAGGCGATTCAAAGAAGGGAAAGTTGTAGAGAGAATCCTTGAGAAACTGGACGTGTTTGGTTTTGACAACGCCGCAAGACGAGTTGAGAATAAGATAAGAGTGGAAAACAGGATTGAACCCAATCAGGACTCCTTCCAGTCCTTTCTCATCAAATTTCCTTCACTTTTTTAGGCGATCAGCGAGTTAAATGACAGAGGATCCTACAGGTTTCAAATAGTTAGCGGGTAATTTCTTGTTGAACATCAGTTCCCAAGGGGACCGGTCATTACCTTCCCTGGGGACTTGGTTAAGCATGAAACAGCAGCTTCTGACCACAATGTTCCAGTAGCTCTTATTCAATCTGGAAGATCAGAAAGTTGCACGTTCTGATTCAATGATTGTTTGATTGGCTTGTTCAGCTCAACCATTATGTTGAGAGTGATAGGATTCAGAAGTCACAAGCTTGATGTGCTGGGTTTTGGCAAAGCTATTCAGGGTGTTGTTTGTTAATTCTGTCCCCTTATCCAAAAAGATCTCCTTTGGGTAATAGTTGAGCCGTTTACGTTCAGTCTCAAGGATGCTGATAATGAAGTTTGAAGTTTCTTCTTTGAACATAAGGGGGAAGGCCAAGAGGTAGCCCGTGCGGTTGTCCACAACGGTTAAAATATATGTGTGGCCAGCTTTTGATTGTGGAGTGATTGTTCCTATCAAATCTAGATGAATTCTTTTGAGGGTCTTTGACGAGGGTGTTGAGGTAGCTGAGAATGGAGCCCTTTTGATTTTGCTCCTCACGCAACGATTGCACTGGAAGTTACTTAATTTGTCTTTAGAGTATTGATCTTTGAGAATATTTTTGAGTGTAGATATTGAGGCGTGCCCATAAATCTTACAGAGGTCAGAGAGCAATTGAACTTGGATTGATTGAGACGGTGAGGATTGATTTGAGATATTAACCAATAAGTTATTTCCAGCAATTTTGGGTTTCTCAATAACAAATAAGCTGTCAAGGATCAGTACTTTAAGTACTGTCTGGCCAGCTTGGGTGACTCTGAATTGATCTTGTTCTTGGGAGAGATTACATCCCTTCTTTGCCAGGAGACCAGGGCTGATAAGGTTGACTACAATTTTGGGTACATACATACATTCTTCAAGAGTGACAACAGAGTCCTTCCATTCCAGTCAAACAGCACCTATTCCCCGTATCTTTAGATTGGCTTCTAGTTTGCCTGTTTTGATCTTTTCCAACTTTTCCTGCAAGTTGATTAAGGTGAAGTACTTAAGATCATTGAATATGTGGATATTGGCGCCAGAATCCAAGATAAGGTTAGGTGTATTATCAGCGTTGATCCAGAGTGTAAGTAACGCGTGGTAGTTGATGGTAGGAGTCTTCTTAATTTGATTCTTCCATTTGTTCTTTTTTTCTATCCACCAGGCTGTATCAATTTGGGGATGGAGGTGAAAGCAAGAGGACTTGGGATGCGACGCATTAGGGCTGTGGAAGCCTTCTTTCCACCAAATGTGAGTCTTTCTGTCTCCTTGATCTGTCTTGCTCTTAGTAGTCACTAAAGTGACGTCAGAGGTGGACTTGCCTGTTTTGATTTGTGCCTTGCGCTTGTTATTGTACTGAGTTAGATGTTTGAATACCGCCTCTACTGTCACCAATTTTTCCCCATGCATAATTTGTTGTTTTAGGTTCTCTAGAGTAGGTGGGAATTTGAAAAGTATAAGATACGCCAAAATATCCTTGGGTAGCTCTATTCCAATGTTGGCCATGCAAGTGAGAGCTTTTCAAATGTCCATTATGGATCCCTCAATGGCGTGTTTGTTGAATGGAGCGTGGAGGAATTGGTTGAAGATACGGGCTCTATTGGCAGTCTCAGATGAGGCAAACCGGCGGGTTATCTCGTCCTAGAGTAGTTTAGGCAATGTTATGTTTGCGGCGTTGACAACATTGGCATGGTTTGTGCTGTCAATTTTAGATAAAATTATTGCTCTAATTTCTCAATCTTGCTTTACAGGTAATTGACCCAAGTTTCTGGTTATGGCGTCCTTGATGTCTTTGAGATCAAATAGCATCATCATCTTATCTCGCCAGATGGAGTAGTTATTGTTGTTGAGAGGAGGAATAGCGTCCACGGAGGCCTTGATTGCAACCTGATAGAAATAGTTGTTTTCTCCGGCTGGTTTGTTCATTCTTTGTGGGGTAGAGTTGTCCTTTGGCTTTTAACCATGATAAGATTGCAACAATATTTACTAGAACTGAAAACCAACAGACTTCAGACCAGAGTTAGAAAGTTGAACAACTGGGACAAAATGAGAAGAAAGATGAAAGATGAAAAGACAAACGGCTTAGATTTTGTTGAGAGAGTAGATGAGAAGAGAACCCTGGCAGCACAGAAGTGGTAGAGGAAAGAATACGCAGGAGAATGGCTGCAAGTGCAGAACTAGATTTTCAGATGCGTCAAGCTAGAGTGATCTTGAGGATCATGTTTTTACCAGGCACGGTGTGGTAAACCAAACCTGTCCTATAGCCATCAGACTCAATTTTCATTTTACTTTTTATCAAATTAGCCTCACAAATTAATTTCAAACCTCTCATAAACTACACCCTGAACTAAAACCAACCTCAAAGCCCAAATACATCACTAGATAACCCCCTTCAACCATATCAAACACCTGTCACAAACAACCCAACACCTTGCAAAGGCTGGATGATGTCACAAGGAGTACTAAATGAAAGATTCATTGAATATACAATGGCAAAAGATTATGATTAAAATAACCACACAACAAAACAACAGACCCATACCAGCAGGACTTAAACCATACCAGTACCAATGTTACACTACAACCAGTACTATGACACCAAGTTAAACTACCTTCCTGGATCATTCAGTAAAATTCAGGGCCTCTGAACCGTCCTCTGAAGCACTCTGACACTCAGTTTGCCACCAATCCAACCATACAACACTCATACATGCACCAACAGAAGTAGGGGCTCATGCAGCCAAGTACATCTCAATTCACATCAACCAGCAATAAAACCTCAGTACAAATGACCTTTCTGGAACTTCCACCACAAGATAAGGCCTCTGAACCGTCCTCTGAAGCACTCTGATACTCATTTTGCCACCATATCAACCATAAAACACCTGCAAGTCACACTCTCAAGTCACCCAAGGGAGGATGTGGTAAAACAAAATACCCCATATCTCTACAGCTAATTCCATTGAAAAAGCATGCAGTCAGTTCCAGCAACATTTTATACATGATAAGGCCTCAGAAGCGTCCTGAGAAACACCCAACAAAGCAGTGTTCCACCAATTAAACGATACAAGTTATACAACATCAGTTACCAAAGAGGGCTTGCAGCTGCCAAGCATGTTTCATGCTTTTCCCAACCAGCAAAATTCACTCAAGCTGCAGGGAACTTCTGCATCATTTTTTATACAAGATAAGCTCCCAGAAGCGTCCATAACTCACCAATCTTAGCCTGTTCCTCATACTTTTGCCTGTCTATCAAAATTTATACTGAAAAATACAGCTATCTCTTGGCTTGTTTCACATGTTTTCTCACCAGCATTATTCCCTCATGTAACTGTACCCTCCTGTGCTTCAACAGTGCAGAGAGAGGCTCAGAACCGCACTCAGGGGAGCCCTGAGCATCCCCTGAGGAAGTATTTGTCTATTTAAGGGGGCCTCTTTTGCCCTATCCAAGTTGTCTAGCATGGCTTCTTCCCAGTGTCTGAAATATGGCATCAGCCTGACCAGTTACTTACCAGTACCCAGTTATAAGTGAACCAGAATCAAGTGAAAAGGAAATAAAGGATCAATCACGAAATTATCATTGACCATTTGACCCAAATCCAGGTGTTCTTGAAGTAGGTTTCTTGAGAAAAGGCCTGTTATTCAGCACCTATTTTTTTTAAGAAGGAAAACCCCTTATTTTTGATTAGTAAATTCATAAAAGAGGAAGAGCACAACAGAACAACCAACCAAGCTTTTTTTTCCGCCCAGCTCCCTGTGGGCAAGCCCATTCTTGGGTCCTCCAACTGGTTAAACACCTTTTAGTCAACCCTTAGTCCTTTGATTGGAACTTGGAAAAAATAGTCAGAAAAGTCGAAAATTCTTGATTATTAATTGGTGGAAGCTTGCCAATAATCCAATCCAACCTGGAATAGTCTTGCAATTCCTAAAAATCTCTATTAATAATTAATCTAGGTCTGATAAGAGACCTATTTTAAGTCTCAAAGAAAACCAGCCATTAATTAAAAAAATTATTGTGCAGACTTATTATAGTTCAGAAGGGCAGGCAATTCAAAACCATCTTAGGTTACCTCTATCTCTTCAAGATAAGTAGTAAACTAAATTCCCCTTCTAGTGTCTGCCAGCAAGCAATTTGCTAAATAATCCCATTATCCCTTGGAGTCTCTACAACGGACTTGTAGATGAGGACTTGATTGAATGGTGAGTTGGATGAGGTTGAACCAGATCAAGGTGGATAGAGGTTCAAAGAGGAGAAGATAGTTTGATGATGATTTGAGAGGAAAAGACAAGATATAGGAAGCAGACTGAAAAGAGAGAAAGGAAAGAAAGAGAGAGGAAAGGTATTGAAGAGAAAGAAAGAGACAGCAGCCCAGAAAAAGAAAGAAGAAGGAGCCCGAGCTCCTTCTGAGGCCAGGATCCGAGTTAGCTGAGGAAAGGAGGTTTCCCAAGTGTCACAGGACAGATCATCGGGGGACCCATCCAAGTTTGCGTGACCTTTGAGGACAGGTTGGAAATATCCTGGTATTTGACAATACTTAACAGTATCCCCTGGGGGTTGTGAATACACAGTTGCAATCCCCCTGGGGATGCGCAAGTTGTGAAGGACTTTGCTTGCTGCTTGTTGATTTGTGATTTGCTGTTCACAACACATATGACTTGTGAATGGCCATTCATGCCTGTTTGAGACCCCAGGGTTGTGAATTTATATTCCCCAAAATAGAAAATAAAAAATAAAAAATAAAAAATAAAAAATAAAAAATAAAAAATAAAAAATAAAAAATAAAAAATAAAAAATAAAAAATGAAAAATAAAAAATAAAAAATAAAAAATAAAAAATAAAAAATAAAAAATAAAAAATAAAAAATAAAAAATAAAAAATAAAAAATAAAAAATAAAAAATAAAAAATAAAAAATAAAAAATAAAAAATAAAAAATAAAAAATAAAAAATAAAAAATAAAAAATAAAAAATAAAAAATAAAAAATAAAAAATAAAAAATAAAAAATAAAAAATAAAAAATAAAAAATAAAAAATAAAAAATAAAAAATAAAATTCAAAAAATAAAATTCAAAAAATAAAATTCAAAAAATAAAATTCAAAAAATAAAATTCAAAAAATAAAATTCAAAAAATAAAATTCAAAAAATAAAATTCAAAAAATAAAATTTAAAATTTACAAAACTGAAAAAAATTCAGAAATAATAAATAATAATAATAACATAAAAAAGGTTACTGAATTCAAATTAAATTCAAACAATGTCAAATTAAGTCAATAAAAGAAAAATCAATCAATTCAAAATATTATTATTCACAGTAAAAACATGAATAGACAAAAAATAGATCAAGAAATGAATGATTCAACTGAAAATTCACAAAAAAACTAAAATTTCCAGAAAAATATATGTATCCAAAAAAATGAAGAAAATAAATTATTTTAAAAAAAGCCCCTTACATTGTATCAGAGTTAGCCAACCCACAATTCTTTTGGCCAAAACCAAAATTTTAATGGCAGTTTTCTGAAATACACATGCCCAGTAACTGGTGTATTTCAAAATGGCAGGTTTGTTAAACATGGCAGATTTCAAACATAAAATCAGCCATTTATGCATCACCATTCATCACCATGAAAAAGATCCAAAAACCCCTAAAAATCACCAAATCATACAAATCATTCCATCCTCATCTCAATCCCAAAACCCCCTCAATAAAATTCATACAATCTTGGTTCCTCATCCGTAAAATCCTCCTACCACCTTCCAAACAATTGATCAATTTTCTAATTGATTGATCAACCATCCTGGTAAGTCTCCCCCATTCCTCCTCCTCCCTTCTATTAATCAAATTATCAATCCGTCTATCCATCCAATCCAGGTACACTCCCACCACCTTCCAAACAATTGCTAAATTTTCTAGTTGATTTCCCAATCATCCTTCTAAGTCCCCCCAGTCCTCTTCCTCATCCTCATCCTCCTGTTCAATTAATCAATTGCGAATTAATCAATCAATCAATCAATCAATCAATCAATCAATCCCATTAAGCCCCCCCCTCCTCCTCCTCCCAATCAATCAGTTGATTGATCCTGGTAATTCCCCCCTCCCCCCCCCCCCCCCTCCTCTTCCTCCTCCTCCTCCTCCTCCTCCCAATCAATCACAAATTGATAAATCAATCAATACTGGCAATTCCCCCCTTCTCCTCTTCCTCCTCCTGATCCTGATCAATCAATTGAGTGATTGATTTCAAATCAATTGAATGATTGACTGCAAATCAATTGAATGATTGACTGCAAATCAATTGAGTGCCTATTGATTTCAAATCAATTGAGTGATTTATTGCAAATCAATTGAGTGATTTATTGCAAATCATTTCAGCAATCAATCAATCAATCAATCAATCAATCCTTGTAATCCCCCCCCCCTTACTCCTCCTCCTCCTTCAAATCAATTGATTGATCTAATCAATCCCGCCCTCCTCCTCCTCCTCCTCTTTACTCCATGAGACTGATGATTATTTTCTATGACTGTTCCTTTTTTTATTTTTTTTTAGGATCATTGACCAGTATGTTTTGTTTTATTCCCACTATTAAATGACTAATTATTGTTTTTTTTACCTGTTTTTTTTTATTCTATGCAATGCAACACACCATTTGACCCCATGTTCTTTCTACACCTGCCCTTTTTCTTGACTGCTGATTCTTCTGACACTACCCTCAAAATTTTGCACATTTAATTGATTCCCTTCTTGATCCACCCCCAAATTGAAGTATGTGGATGAAAGGGAACAAGATTGCAGGAGATGATTTTTTAAACATACAGAAAGGGTCAATTTTAGGGCTTGTCCGAAAAAGAGCTCTCAAAAGAGATATTCCAAAATCTCTTTGGAAGTAGCAGAAGAAGGGATTGGAAAAAAGGTTTTTTTTTCTGGAAGTCTCAAATATTGTTTTAATCAAAAATTATTTTTTGTTTTTTCTTTTTAAAATTTTTATCCAAGTAAATATATTTACAATCCCAGCAATCAAGTAATCTGCTGTATTTATTCAAAGGTTCTACTGCTACCAATATATGCCATGGCTACAGATAACCTATCTTTCTTTTCCATTTTTATTCAATCTCTCTTGTAGAGTTACTGGGGAATGTTTTCTTTGGTTCATTGGATTTTTTTGTGGACTTGCAAGGGGAGGTTTGCTGAGGGGCCATTTGAAAAGAGTAAGAGAAAGAAGTTATGAGAGCAATAAAGTGAGGAGAGTGATGAAATGATTAGAGTGATGAATTGATGAGAGCAATAAGTGATGAGAACACTAAATTGATGAGGGTGAGGAAGTTATTAGAGTGAGGAAGTGATGAGAGTTATTAAGTGATGAATCAGTATTTCCAATGATGTCAGAGGTAGAAGGAATTGGGAAACCAGGGGTTTATGATGTGGACCAATACATGGACCAATGTTTTGTTGAGGTTGAAAAAAAGTTGAAATACTTTATCTGGCAAAACCCATTTATTTTCAGTTAACTCTTACACATCTCACTTAAAATAATTTGTTTTTTCCATATTTAATGGCATGCTAAAAATTTGGGTATTTTGCGGAAACCAACCATTTTCTTGAAGGTCAGGTGGCAACTCTGATACACCCTATTTTACTTTTTGAAAATTAAAATGATGAAAAACTTAATTAGCATGAAAATATGATGTAAACCACTCAAATTTGATTAAATCCAACAAATAATTAAAATCAATATCAATTTATTGATGGTTTATGCAAATTTCTTGATTACATAAAATTTAAATGCCCCGTAATTCCAAATCTTCTGTATTTCATGTATGCATTAGGATTGGTTGGAATACTGAAGAAGCAATACAAACAACTTTTATCAGTTTCCTAATCAAGTTAGAAACATATTTTTCTCAGATTAAAGACCAATAAAACAAGTTTCAGTTTCTACACCTTCTGACAGGTGCAGCCATTTTTTTCATGGTCATTGAATTGATTTCTGAAAATTTTCCTGGTGGTTATTGAACTTTCAAATGAATCAATTTTTGAATTTTTGTTATTTTTTTGTAATCTGTAGTATTTGTTGAGATATTTCCAGAAATTTGAAGCCCTGAAAGGGAATAGGTATATTTGGCTTTCTTTCATATATTTTTATGTTTGGAAAAAAGGTATTTAAGTTTGATCAAAAAGATGAAATTTTATTCAAAAGAACTGATTTTGATGTTTCTGTTTATTATTTTTCTACTTTATTATTTTTTGGACCAGTGTCTGTGAGAGCCACTGGCACCAATTGGCCATAAAAACATTGTATGAAGTGTCTCAAGAAGCATCTGTGGCCATTTAATTTTCCAAGCAATGGCATTTTTGATGGCAGCTCTAGATTTTTCCTCTGCTATGACTATTTTATTTTGAGGGCCTTGTAATTTTAATACTTCTTGAAGGGCTATTACCATCCCCCTGTGAACAGTTAAAAGGAGGGTATGCTTTTCAATTCTAGGGAAGGTGTGAAATTGTGAAATCAAGGTCTTGTGCCTTTTTGCATGGGAAAACATTCCAGAAGGTGTAATTTTAGTAAAATAAAATTACTAAGTTTACACCATGGGGTGTTTTTTTTTCTTTTATTTCATTTATTTTTTTTGTGGGGAAATTTCAAAAAAAGGAAAAATTCTAAAATTACACCTGTTTTAACAAAATGTTAGCTTTTAGTAATTTTGAGGGTTTGAATTGAGCCTGTTCCAAAAATATCAAAAAAGAAAATTGGTCTGTATTCAAGGACAAGACTTTTAAACTTGATAAAAAATTCTTAAATTATGCCCTAAAAAAATACACATCAAAACCGATAATAAGAAAAATTCATGATTCTGATGAATGATTTCAAATTTAAATAGGAATTCTGTTAATGAATCAATTAGTAGTTGAATTTGATTAAAATGAATTTTAATTAATCTAAAGGGGAAATGCAGAGGTAAATACCAGAATGAATAAAAGGGTGAGTGCAGAGGTGAATACAAGGATGAATGAATTTAAACCAACAACAGTTTATCCATTCAGTTTTGATAAAAGTCATTTTAAAAAGATGAAAAGAATAATGAGGGTTTCAATTATATTTTCAAAATTTGAGCTGAATTTGATTGAAAAGGCTTGATGTTGATTTCCAGATGAATTGGTTCAAGGACCATAGGAGTTGATCCAAGGTTAAGTTTGAAAGTTCAAAAGATGAATTAAATCTGATCATGGGAAAGTAAATCAAGTTTTCAATAATCCTTGGAGATCTCAATGAATGTTTAAAAATTACTAGGTTGTTATTTTTGGGCCATATGTCACACTTTGAAAGTTTTGAAATAAGATTCCAAGAGACTGGTTTGAGTTTTGCTTGCTGATCCTTGGGTAAATTCCGATTTTTTTTTAGATAAATTTCTCAAGTGTGACAGATTGTTTATCTATTAGGGCGTATCAGAGTTAGAAAACCCGCCATTAGAAACCCGCTATTTTTTTGACCAAACCCACCATTTTTAATGGCAGATTTCTGAAATACACATACCCCCTAACTGCTGTATTTAAAAATGGCGGGTTTCATGAAAACGGTGGATTTCAGACATCAAAAACTCCATTAAACCTGTCATTCATCCATTATCATCCATCCACCATCCATCACATCCAAAACACCCATCCACATCAAGCAAATCCATACCAATCCCATATCCCTCAGATCACACACATATCATCTCCATTGCTTCACAGCTCAATCTTCACACAAATCCCATCCTTTTCTCATCAACTCACATCAAATTGCCACCATTCTCAACGTGTTCCATCAAACTTCCTAGAAGAAAGTTGAGAATGCCAAAAAGCTGACTGAAATTTTGTTATTATTTGACTCCCATTCAGACTCCAATTCAGACTCCAATTTGGAATCAACTTTTTTGGCTTTGAATTCTCTATTACAAGAGCAATACATGGTTCCAAGAAGAAAAACTCTCCACAACCCTATGTATGAAAGGCAAATGCTTCATCTCCTTCCCAACTTAAGCTTCCAGAAACTGTTCCAAACTCTATTGCCTTCATTCATAAAACTTTTGGAGATGATTAAAGACCACCACATCTTCCAGAAAAATTCTTGGAATCCTCAATTCAATCCATCTATCCAGCTGGATTTTTCTCCTTGAGGATTGGGATCAAATGGAAAGGTGTCAGAAATTCATCAATTATAAAATCTATTCTCAGTTGGTTATAGAACCATTGACTCATACACCAAAATAGTTATGATTGCTATCCTGTCTTTCCATTGCTCAATCCTTTCTAGGCCAACCAAAGAAGAACACAAGGAGATATCTCAAGTAATTGAGACTGAAGGATTTCCTGGTTGCATTGGTTTTGTTGACAGAACCACCATCCCCTTGAGTCAAAAACCCAAGCAAGATGGCAACCACTATTTTGATCAGAAAAAAAAGGCAATTTGTTCATCTCTTTTCCAAAACCTTTGAAGAAATCTTTGATAAAACACTGGCCAAATATGTTTTATGTTTCTTTAGATACTCTGTGGCACTAAAACTTGTTTTTGATAACAAAAAGAAGTTCATATCACTCCACGCTGGCCTTCCGGGTTCTTTTCATGATTCATATGTTTTCAATTGGATGCAGATTTCCCAATAACCAGAGAACTACTTTGACCACGATCAATACCTTCTGGAAAATTCAGCTTATGCTAGTGGAAACTATGTGGTTCCAGCACACCGGAATGTTTTGTCCAGCAATCACGGAAAAACCAATGTCAACTATCATCTTTCCCAATCATTAGTTTGAATTGAGAATTCCATATGATTCCTGAAAGGAAGATGGGCTAGCTTAAGGGAAACACAAAACCAGCTTCAAAACCCCAAAAACATGAAGTTCCTCATCAACTGGATTATCACTTGTTTAATTTTTCACAATCTTTGTGCTGACATCAAAGATGAATGGTACAAAATATTTTAAGATGATATTCCTGATCCGCCTCAAGTAATCCCTGTCTCATCTTGTCCTTCATCTTCTTCTATGAGAGAATGGATTCTTCCTCTCTCCCTTTCTTGCTTTGATGAGTAATTTTTGATTTCAAATTAGGAAAAATATCCCTTCTCCAAATTTTTTTGGTTTTTGTTGTTCACCCAACATTCCTAGGCTGAGTTGGTTTTTTTTTCTCATTTGGTGGGGTGGAATTAGACAAAATAGACTCAAAACTTCCAAAACCCCCACCTCACTTCACCAAACCACCAGTCAAACCACCCACCTCACCCCACCAAACCACCGGTTGGTCCACTCCTTCCTCCTCCTCACCAACCACCTCCACCTCACCCATCACCTCCGCCTCACCCATCACCTCCGCACCCCTGGTAAGCTTCCCCCCCTCCTCCTCATCCTCCTCCTCATCCTCCCCATCATCTGATGCTCATCCTTTGATTCATCCACCTCCATCCCCCTTCAGGTCCCCCCCACCCCCTTACTTGATTCCCCAGGTAAACTCCCCCCTCCCTCCTCCTCATTACCCTTTTCCCTCCCTCTCACCCCCTCTCACTCCCTCCCACTTGCTCACCAACACCCCCCCTCTCCCCCCTCCCTTGGTCTCCCTCATCTTGCTGGCCTCTCCCCCCCCCCCCCTCCTTTCTTGCTTGGCTCAACGGCCTTGCCCCCCCCCCCTCCTTGCTTTCCCCCTCACTCTGGTATGCCACCCCCCCCTCCCATCTTTCTTGGCTTGACAGCCTTGTCCCCCCCCCTTCCATCTTGCTCAGCTTGATGGCCTTGCCCCCCCCCTCCCATCTTGCTTGCCCTCTTGATCCCCCACAAGCCACCCCCCTCCCTTGCCTTGCCGCCGGGAGCCATCCCCCCTGGCCCACCTAGCACGGCCCAAAGCCAGACCCAAGGCCCACCCCAAAGCCCAGCCCAATTTGCTTGCACCCAGGTATTTTTTTTCTTTTTTTTTTTTTTGGTGATGACATGACCGTTTTTTTTTTTTTTTGATAATAAGCCCAGCTCAATTAGTTCACTCCCACGCCCAGTAATTTTTTGTTTTCTTTTTTTTTTTGGTGATCGCATGACTGATGTTTCTTTTTTTTTTGGCAAGCCTTTTCTGACAGCTTTTCCTTCAATTCCATCCCTCCTCCCACCATACTCACAATTTTATACGCTAAATAGAATCCCTTCTTAATCCTAACCCCCAGCGGGGCATTTACCTGGGAGGGAACAAGATGGAAGAAGATGGGGTTCAAAAAATAAAGAGAGGTGGCAAGCAGAGGGCTTTGAAGCAAAAGAGGGATCAAATGAGGGAATCAGAAATTTCTTTGGAACTTGCTGAGGAAGGCATTAATTAAAAGGTTGTATTGTCTGGACAGAAACTATGACCTTTGGATCTGTATCCTGCAATTGGCAATTTGGCCAGAATTTGCTTTGAATCAAACTGTGAGATAATGAAGTACAATGGCATCCCCTCCTTCTAATCACTCAAATTTTGTTCTTGGCCTACTCCCTTTGACTGCTCTCTGTGTCAGCTTGCTACTATTGCAGAGCAATCTGCAAAAGTAAGAAAAATAACATAAAAATAATAATAATATAATGAAACTAAGAAAGAGTAGGAAACCATAAATATTATTACAGAAATGGATTCTCCACCCAGAATTAGGTAGGGTCACTCACTGACCCCACCCTTGAAATCCAACTCCTTATATTTTTGAATAATTAAGGAAAGAAAGACCAAAATACCACAGCTCCACTATTGAGCTTTTGGTCAATCAAATATTTCACACGTATAATCACGTAAAGGTTTCACACCTAAAATTCAGTCAGAATTGAGGTGTTGTGTATATTTTAGGAGTTATGGACGGAAATGTGTTTTGTCAAAGTTCCCGCACGCAGCCTCAGCAGCCAATGCACAGGCACGCGGCTGAGATTCAGCCCTGTCACTCCTTCAAGGTTGTGTACGCAGCCCTGGGCCTCTGACAACTACGCAGCCGCAGGACTACGGGTTGACAGAGTGACGGGCGGCCTGAGAGGCTCAGGTACCGCGTAAACATGCTACAACCCACACAGGAACATTCTAAATATGTAATAAATGTTCCCGCGGAAAGTGGATAGTCTAAAAATACATAATATTATATAAAAATACTTCAATAATCCTTATATGTATTTTTTATTTAATATAATTCAAAGTACCAAGAATGTCGAAAATAAGACAATGACAATTTCTAAAAATATATTAAAATACTTTAATATACTTTTATGCAAATTTCTAGAGATCAAAGGATCTTTGAGGATACAAGTGGAATTTGTAGTATTGCACAACAGGCTATGTGACTACCTGATACTGGGTAATGGTGCCTTATGTCTATATTGTATATATGTGTTCCAGAGTAAAGGGAGATACTTCACAGTAAGTGGTAATTGGGACAAGAAGTTTAAGACATGCACCATTCAATCTATGTCAGCCTCCTGTATACCAAGACCCTTGCTATCCTTTAGCTACCAGAGGTGATAGAATAAATAATAAACATATTATTTAATAAATGCAGCAAAAAATTTGTAAAATATTTGGATTAAGCTTATTGCAAGGTTGAGTGGTTTGGATATAGTTTATTGTTATAAATCAATATTAATGAAATGATTATTAAATATTTTGATAGAGGGACCACAATTATATTGGGTATCTTTAACACCTCTCTTCAGGGATTTCAGTATGAAAACACGTAGTCCTGGTTACTTTGGGCTCTTTAGTTTAAAGGATATTTTGCCCAAAGATAATATGTATATAAAATTCACGGTGGAGTGGCAGGGCCTTGTAACCAAGCTGCAACGACAGAGAAATGGTTATAAAACTCACTGGTATATTATTAAATCCTTTGGGTATCTGTTTGGGACGTGCACTGATGGGTTAAACCTGTATACTGGGGTTATAAGGTTGTTCAGCAGTTTTAATTGATAAAAGAGAGGTTGATAACGGATATTATTGATCAGACTTAGCCATAAATCACTTACTTATCTTTTATAAGTACTTGATTACCTTGGCACTGTGTCTGGATATAAATATAACTGGGTCTCTGGGTATCAAAATCCTCAAAAGAGCTCTTTATTTATAGCTTTTGGAGTCCCAATACTATCCTTCTGAGGGGCACAGGGGCTCAAAGGGACGGACACTAAGGCTAGAAGGGTAACCAGTGGTAGCCTGTCATGTTTTCTTGGCTCTATAGCATGGGTAGCGTCTAATTCCTTGGTTTATGGGAATTATTCTACTTTATAATTGATATTAGGACGTGTGAATAACACAAATCTGTCTTATTTATGTATTATTTAATTAATTAACCTTAGTAAATGTTCCCAGTAAGTTAACAATTATTTTAATAGACATTTCTACAGACATCCTGATTTCAGGTGAGTTCTCATTATGTATTAAATAACTGGATTAAAGTCATGATATTTATTTTACTCCTTATTTTTGAGTCCCAGTTGACTTACTAAAATAGTTACTTAAAAATATAATTCATGGGAATTCATGTAATATTTTTAGATCATTAGTTTTCTTAGTATGTCACGAAGATATTGATCTCTAGAATTCCTCATAAAAGTATTTTGAAGTATTTTAATATATTTTTGGAAGTTTTCATTGTCTTATTTTCAAAATTCTTGGTACTTTGAATTATATTTAATAAAAAATATGTATAAGGGTTATTTAAGTATTTTTATATGATATTATGTACTTTTAGACTATCTACTATTCACAGGAACATTTATTACATATGTAGAATGTTCCCATATGGGTTGTAGCATGTCTGGGCGGTACCTAAGCCACTCAGGCCACCTGTCACTCTGTCAACCCGTAGTCCCGCGGCTGCGTACTTGTCAGAGGCCCGGGGCTGCGTACACCACCTTAACAGAGTGACAGAGTTGTATCTCAGCCGCGCGTGGGTGCATTGGCTGCGGCGGCTGCGTGCGGGAATTGTGACAAAACACATTTCCGTCCATAACTCCTAAAATATACACAACACCTCAATTCTGACTGAATTTTAGGTGTGAAACCTATAGTGACAGTACGTGTGAAATATTTGATTGACCAAAAGCTCAATAGTGGAGCCGTGGTATTCTGCTCTTTCTTTCCTTAATTATTAAAAATATAAGGAGTTGGATTTCAAGGGTGGGGTCAGTGAGTGATCCTACCTAATTTTGGGTGGAGCATCCATTTCTGTAATAATATTTATGTTTTTCCTACTCTTTCGTAGGTTAATTGTATTATTATTATTTTTATGTTATTTTTGTTACTTTTGAAGCTTGCTCTGCAATAGTAGCAAGCTGACATTCCCCCACTCCAAGATATGGCCATATCTGAAAAAATCTGGAGGATGTTGGGAGAAAATTAACTTCATGTGTGTTTCAGTTCCTTTTGCTGGCCCTGTAGTTTCTGAAATGTATTGGTCCATCAGGTATGTTATTTTCCGGTAACCATTCATCTTTGTCTGCAGATTCTCCTTTGTATCTTACTAAGTATAGTCTAACATCTTTTCCTTGTACTCTCTCTTTCTTGTATCTCAATATTGTGCTGACTTTCCCTTTTTCTTTCACAGGGTCAGGTTCTATTTGGATTATTTCTGGAGGTATGTTGTTACCTTCTCTTGGTCAAAAGTGTTTCACTAGGCTAACAGGAAATACTGGGTGTTTCCTTGATAATTCTTCACTCAAGATTACTTCCACAGCATTTTTGCCATGCATCTTTTTGATAACAAATGGTCCAAAAAAGGCTGGTTTGAGTTTTCTGTTACCTGCTAGATTGTTGAAATTGGTTGTAGATATCAAGATCTTGTCAGCTTGCTACTATGTACAGAGCAACCTGTCAATAGCAACACAAAACTATGAAAAATAAGAATATCTCAATTAACAAAATAAGGAGTGAGAAATCCAAAAATATTATTAAAGAAATCAATTCCTCACCCAAAATTAGGTAGGTTCACTCACTGACCCCACCCTTGAATTCCAAGTCGTTATATTTTTAAAATAATTAAAAAGAAAAGTACTAAAAATTACAACACCAGTATGGCACCTTTTGGCCATTTTAATATTTCACATGTGTTGTCACGTATAGGGTTTACACCTAAAATTTACTCAGAATTGAGGTGTTGTGTATATTTTAGGAGTTACACACGGAAATGTGTTATGTCACCATTCCCGCGCGCAGCCCGGCATCATTACATATCCCTACATACTTGTAGTAGCAGATTCCTGCATACTAGAGACCCGCGCGCAACTAATTCTGCCACGCATGCAGCGGATCCTACCCCGTGCGCATCTTTACTGACTGATGCCCGCGTCTGGATCTGTCGTGACTAATCTGACAACCAGGTACCGCTCAGAAGAGCTAAAACCTAGTTAGAGTTGCCTAGCATATGTCAAAAGTTGACATATGCATTAGTAATACTCTAAAAAGATCAAAACTTAAATAAAATTAATAAAAATTAAGTTTAGAACATTTTTTAATAATAAATCAAAGATCAAGGATTACCATGTAAATCACTGACTCTGATCTTTGAAGACCACAAAACACTACAAGGAGTGTTCATAAAAAATATTGAAAATTGTCTACGGGATCAACAGATGATGAACAATTAGTAAAAATCCACATCTGCCCGCTTTAGAGCAATACCAATAGTACAAATGAAGGATGAGTACAGAATGATCAAATTTATGCCACAGCAGATTAACAGATCCTGTGGCTAAAATAGTACAGAAATCTAGCAGATCTAAGGACAGCTGATTGACAGCACCAATTGGAAGTGCCAATCTTGCCCTTAATGGCTTTCCAGCCTCAGCCCACGAGCAGAACCCTTGGTATGTGCCCTGAGAAGCTCAAAATCACCCCAAAAAGGTATTTATACAGACCTCTTTGGATCCATTATTCCATCATCAGTTTACCAGGAATTATTAATATCAATCAGACACCGTGTCATTGTTAGTCAAGTGCTTATGATGAGTCTTAGCAAGTGATTTATGACCCAGTCTGTATTATTATTATTTATTTTGTAAAACCAATCAACCCTTGAAGTTTAGTCAGGCAATCCACCCCATCTGCTCTGAAACCCTTCCCATTATTGCAGGATTTTTGTGATAAAGTGCTCAGATTGAGTGTTTCCCTTCCTTTCTAGGCCAGTGTGCTGTTATGCCTGGCCATTAGTGGAATAAGCCCTTTCTAAGCAGATGGTCAGAAGGTCTGCAAAAATGTTGTTAACAAGACATTGAAAAGAGGCAGGAGCATTGGTGAGTCCAAAAGGCATTACCAAATATTCAAAACTCCCAAATTGAGTTCTGAATGCTGTAAGATGTTCATCCCCTTCCTTAATTAAAAGGAGATTATAAGCACCTTTGAGGTCAATTTTGGAAAAAATTGTAGAACCAGAAAAGACTTTTAATAAGTGAGTCATGGGAGGAATGGGATACCGGTTCTTTCGAGTCACAGAGTTGAGTTTGCAATAGTCAACACACAATTGCAACCCACCATCCTTCCTTTTTACAAAGAGGACAGGTGCTCCAGTGCTGGAAGTGCTGGGGCAAATGAAACCTTTCTCTATATTTTCTGCTATATAGGCTTGTAGGGCCTCCTTCTCATGGTGAATGAGGGAGTAGATAGGCCCAACTGGATGCATAGGGCCTTCCAGTTCAATATGATGGTCGTAAGCGCAATGAGGAGGGAGTTTATGAGCTTTGACCTTGGAAAAAACATCTAAAAAGGCATGATAAGCATCAGGAACTCTCTCCATCACAGTTTCAATTTCATCAGTTTCTTCATCTTCATCCAAACATTCTGCAGTAGCCTGCTTTGGGTCAGAGTCAGAAGTGGAAATAATCATACGCAAAACTTGAACAGATAGATCATCCTCCATATCCTCCAAGAATTTCAGAGAATATCCGAAGAATATCCTGTTCACAGAAGTAGTTGTTGAACTCAAAGTAAATTGTTTTGAGTGCATAGATTCTGAAAAGGGGACAGGAGCAGTGACCTGCAGGTTCACTGGCGGAAAGGAAGTAGTGGCCAAGGAGAGTTCAACGGAAGAGGAATGATCCAAAGTTGGTTGGTGTCTTGGGGTGATCAATCCCAGTTGCCAATTTACCTCTGGGTTCCAGAAATGGAGGAAGTCAATACCTAGAATAATGTCTTCTTTGGGGGGAGTATCAACAACCAAGAAATCCCATTCTAAGTTGGGAAAAGAGGGCAAAGAGAGATTGAAGGAAACCTTATGGGTGATTTCCTGGGAAGGTGAGTCAGAAGTACTGAAGGTAAATAAGAAGATAGGAGTTTTCAGAGGTTTGGGTGACAGAGAAAACTTTGAAACCATACATTTTGAAATAACAGATTGAGTTCCTCCAGAGTCAACAAGTACACTGTAAGCCTGGTTATTGGAAAAGCAAACAAAACGTAAGTCTTTAGAAGGAGGTTTAGAGTCTTTCCTTTCCAAAGTTTGTACTCAAATATTGGGAGAGTGATGGTCAAGGAGTACCACATTCCCATTACCTATTATTTTCCCTGTTTGGGTTTCATAGGATTGGGCTTCTGGCCAGGCTTAAAATCTGGATGTTTCCTGCAGAGGCTAATTTTGTGAGTTCCTCCACAGTAGTTACACAAACCCTCTCTTTCTCTCCTAGCTTTTTCTTCAGCCTTGAGGTGTCCATCCTCTCCCACATTGGGATTGGGAACATAGGTTGGAGTAGAATTAGCAGGGGTTGTCTTTGCTTTCCCCTTGAACCTACCTGGTTAGCTAGTCTGTTGAGATTTCTGAGGATTGGGAAGACTGGTTCCAGGTCTTGAGGTCTGAGGGAGAGTGAAGGACTTCTCCCGGATCCTTTCATGGTAACGAGTGTCATACTTAAGAACAATATCCATTAGGTCTTGCAAGGTTTCTTGAGGTCCATCATAACCAGCTATTTGGTCCAGTAATCTGGCTGGGAGACCCTGTCTAAAATGAAAGAAAAAGGCTTTATCACCCCATCCAGAGACCTTGGTCATAGGTGTCCTGAATTCAGTGATATAGTTAGTAGCAGAACCACCGTCTTTCATCTTAAGAAGGGTTAGCTCCTTCTCAGCATGCTGGATTTCCAGACAATCCCCAAAAAGGGTATGAAGCTGTTGAGTGAATAGAAGCCAGGAGTTAAGTATGAAATCTGGCTCATGATTACCAATGTGAGCAAGATAGGGTTGGATCCATCAGCTGGCATTTCCTGAAAGGTAAGAGACTGTAAAAAATAATTTCTTTCTGTCATTAGCAAAAACTCTCTCATCATTTGCAAAGATGAGTTCACAAGCTTGAAGGAAGGGTCTAAGCTTGGTTGGGTTAGTTCCATCAAATTTATCTGGGGTATTGATAGATGGAGATTTAAAGTTAGCAGAGGGTCCATGGTCAGCAGGTTTAGAAAGATGAGTCATTGCAGTGGTCATTTGCTGAAGAATGGCCAGCAGGGCAGGGTCAGTTGAAGGAACCTGAGTGGTGGAAGGAAGGTTGGTGTGTGGGGAAGGTGAAGGAACTGCTGTTGCATTAGAAGTTTAACTAGGATTACCCTCTGTGGATGGTGAACCCAGGCCACTCAAGATCCTGGAATCAAATCCTGAGTCCTCATCCTCTTCATCTTCCTCACCTCCTCCTGGGATTGGGACCATGCTTGCATCATAGGCAGGAGAGTCCAAACCATGGTAACCTGGACTTGGAAACTTACCTGTGACTCTGTGGAGGCTAGCATTGTCAGAAGAAGGAATAGTAGAAAGGGATACTTGGGGAATAGGTTCCAATAAACCTGTATCCATAGGAGTGGAAGTGGTAACCACTGGTGCAGCCAAGTTTGAAAAAGTCCTACCTGTTCCACAAGATCTAGGGGTAGAATGGTCAGTAGGTTCAGTGGCACCTCTCCCCCTGGAGCTACGGGTGACTTCTGGGCTAGAAATGTGAGAAAAAAGAGCACCTCGTGGGGGCATTCTTACTTCTAAGAATAATTAGTTACCCAAAAGTTGTTCTTCACCTTGGAACAAGAATAAAATGATTTAAAAAAAATGAATTTTTCTTCCTCTGATTACCTTTAGGGGACAGTCAAATACTGGTTACTATACCTTGTCTAAGTGTCAAAGCGTCAAAGAGCCAAAGCGCCAAAGCGTTGAAGCGTCAAAGCGTCAAAGCGTCAAAGTGTTGAAGTGTCAAAGCATTGAAGTGATACTTAGAGGATGGAGAGTTGGATCTTCTGAGTAGGTTTGACAGTAAGGTAAGGGAAGCAATGAAAATGGCCACAAATCAAATAGCCAAGTTTAAGGTTGGGACAGAAATAAAGCAAACAAAAATTGCCACAACTCAATAGCAAGATTTGATGCTGTCTAAAAGGGATAGGGAGTGTGGTTGGTGAAGAAGGGGTATTGGGGAAGAAATCAGTTTAATGTCACAAGGGCTGCTGACATGCAAGCAGGGCTTGGCACAGAGGGGTCTCTACCCACAGTAGGCTTGGGGGCAAGGTTACTGAAAAGAGGCTACAAGGAGCAGAGGAGGATTGGGTTGAAGGGTGCTGAATGACACTTGCTGGGAAAGATCTCCTAGTAAGAAGTAGTAAACTGATTTCTTGGGGAACCATCAGGAAGAGGGAAGAGGAGGCCTGTTTAAATAGACAAGAGGTTGGAACTACAACAGAGGTACAAGTGATTGGGGCTCAGACTATAAATATGATGTCATGGGAACAGTCTAAGTAACAGAGAGGGCTGATCAGGTATGCTACTACATTAGGTTAGGCTGCTTCTACATTGGGGAAAGGTTCCAGGTCTGAGCTGTCTAAGTTGGGAGAGTACAGTTGAAGGATGTACAGTGTACATGGGGGTCATGACACTATGTACTAAGTAGAGAGAGTATGTAATACAATCTGCAAGAGGATGTACATGAAGATTCCCAAAGGATAAACCACACAGAGGAGGTATGGGTTAGACAGAGAGATAACCCAAAGAGGTATGGGTTAGACAGAGAGGTAACCAACAGAGTTATGGTTTAGACAGAGAGGTAGAGTAGAGCCTGGGAGGTTGAGTATGTGCAAGCCTATGGATTCTATCTGTGTATAGTATGAGGTTAGACTATACGTAGGTATTTACTGCATGAAGATCCTGAGGTATATAGTTGCTGGAGACATATTGATGTAAGTCCCCTGAGCCCTGAGGTTGAAGTTCCTGAGAAAGTCAATCAGGCCTGAGGGTTAGACTGGGTTTTCTGAGGTTAGGCTGAGTTTAGACTGAGTTTGGTGTCAGTATGACAGGCACCCATCTTCATTCCAAGGTTCTTAAACTGCCTAAGGAGGCCCCTTGAAGACAGCTTGCTTTGTCTTTAAAGACCCCCAGTAGTATAATACTGTGGCCCCTCTTTTATATACATATTGAAAACCTTTTATTACCAAACCAATTAAACCTTGCAACTGCTCTTATTATATTATTTATTGGAGCCTCTAAGCTTTATTTTTGGAATAATTGTTATTATTACTATTCCAGTATTTTTATCACTCCCTGTAGCTAAATGACTGCAAGGTTCCTGGTATCAGAGAGCTGAAAGATCTGATCTCCTATTTTAAATTCAGGTTCTTTATGTGATTTGTCCCATCTTTTATTATTGTATTCTACTGCTTGTTCTACACATTTTTGAGAATTATGATTTGCCAGATCTATCATCTTCTTAAAGTCAAGAGATTTTGGATGAATAGTGGCTAGGTCATCCCTTAAGTTATTCCTAGGGAGTTTTGGAATCCATCCTCTTTCTAGTATGTAAGGAGCTTCTTTTGTAGTAGAATGTTTACTGCTTTTATAAGCCATTTCTAGGGCTGGGAGTATGCTTACCCAATTGTGGAAATAACCATCTGAGTTTTTGTATTCTAGACCAAAGCTACAGAAACTTCTTAACATATCTTCTAGGGTCTGTATCATTATTTCAGCTAATCCATCAGTTTGGGGATGGTATGCTGTAGAAAAAGCTAGAGTAGTACCTAGTATATCATGTAGATTCCTCCAAATCTCAGAGGTGAATTTGGGGTCTCTGTCACCAATTATAATCTTGGGTATACCAACATCAGCTATGATCCTGTTCCAGAATAGTAAAGCTACATTCATAGCACTATCTTCTCTGTGGTTAAGTAAGAATTTTGCCTTCTTAGAATATCTGTCAACTATAACTAGGACAGAGTGATATGAATGAGTACCTCCAGGGGGGGGGCTGGTGACAAAATCCATATTGATGATTTCCCATCTGGTTTTAGGTTCAGAGATCTTCTGTAAGAGTCCAAACCTTTTTCCAGTAGTTTGTTTAAATTTTTCGGCAGGTCTCAAAGCTAGTAACATACTTAATAGTGATTTCTTTCCAGTCTATCCACCAAGCAGTTTGTTTTACTTTCTCCAAGGTTCTTTCTGTTGATAGATGCCCTGATGAACATTTTTCATGGAATTCCTGGAGTATATTTTGTATATGTTCTTTTTTGCTTAGTACTAAAACACTGGAATGTTGGTGTCTGTAGTAAAGGAGACCATCCCAAAAGTTAAACCTTCCTGCTTTATAGGGTTTAAGTAATGAAGCAGGTAGACTATTTATCAGAACTTCTTCTGGGGATTCACATTCCATAATGGTAATCAGCAGCTTGATTTCAGGAGAGTAGTTGTCCCTTACTAGGTTGAAGAAATCAGTATCTAATTCACATAAGTGGATCCTCATTATTGGAGCATTCAATGCAAAAAGATTGATGTTCAGGATAGGAAAGATATCTTGATCTTCAGGGTCATATGCTAGATTTTTAGAGTCATTAGGCAAAGCATTCCTACTTAGACTATCAGAATTCTGATGTTTAGCTCCAGCTTTATGCACTATAGTCATCTGACCTCTATACTATTGTGTAGAAATTTGCCACATGAGCATATGTCTGCTGGGAGTTTTCATGTTCATTAGAGTTCTTAAAGCATTACAGTCCGTGATCATTTGAAAAGTGGTGCCTTCTAAGTAATAGTGTAGCTTTTCTAAAGCCCATACTAGTGCCAAACATGGAACAGAAGAAAGATATATTGAAAGTCTGCTTTGAGAACCAAAATGCTTTTTGTACTAAAGGTCATCCCATTGGTGATATTAAAGGACATGATATGGTATTGAAATTGACCATCAAGTCTCCTTATCCTCCAAACTTAAGAAGCCCAGCCTAGCCTTCTAGTCCTAAGTCTAGAAAAGCTCTTGAGGAACATATCCAAGAACTAATAGACTTACAAGTATTAAGGAAAGTAGGGCATAATGAACAGGTAGATGTGACCACACCTGTAATCATAGCTTGGTATAATGACAATTCAAGATTGATAGGAGACTTCAGAATGCTCAATAATTCTACCCAAGCAGATTATTATCCTATACCCTGGATTGATCATGCTCTGAATAACTTGTCCAAGGCCAAGTACATCACTACTATGGATATGCTTATAGGTTTCCACCAGATACCAATAAGCCCTGAAAGCAGGGAGTTTATGAGAATAATATGTCATTTGGGAATATATGAATATCTTAGGATGCCCTTTGGTATAAAGAATGCCCCATCAAACTTCCAGAGAACAATGGATACAGTTCTAGGTACATAAATCAGACAAGGATGGATGATGGTATATATAGATGATGTTATCATATACTCTGATGATTGGGATACTCATATCAACCAATTAAGATTAGTACTCCAGACTATCTTTAGAGCAGGATTGAAGGTTTCCATGAAGAAATGCAACTTTGGCTACGGAGAATTGAAAGCCTTAGGACATATAGTCTCTTGTCTAACTCTAGCTGCTGATCAAAATAAGATAGATGCTTTCATGAATAGACCTATGCCTCAAAGCAAAACAGAGTTACTTTCTTTCATTATTTTTTTCAGTTATTACAGAAAATACATACCAAAGTTTGCTATGCTAACTAAGAGTCTGTATGAAGTAGCAACAATAACACTCAATTTGAAATGACTCATGAGAGATTGAAAAACTATGAGGAACTAAAAATAGCTATGACCTCTACTTCTTTATTAATCAAACCAGATTACTCCAAGCCCTTCAAATTGTATGTTGACGCCTGTATGGAAGGGTTAGGAGCTGCTCTACATCAAGAAAGGATAGAAGAAGACAGACCAGTAGAGAAACCAGTACTCTTCATATCTAGACAGATCAAAGATACAGAAAAGAGATATGGAGCCAGTCAGTTGGAATGTTTGGCACTAGTATGGGCTTTTGAAAAGCTACACTATTACTTAAAAGGCACCACTTTTCAAGTGATCACGGACTGTAATGCTGTAAGAACTCTAATGAACATGAAAACTCCCAGCAGACATATGCTCAGGTGGCAAATTTCTATACAACAGTATAGAGGTCAGATGACTATAGTGCATAAAGCTGGAGCTAAACATCAGAATGCTGATAGTCTCAGTAGGAATGCTTTGCCTAATGACTCTAACAATCCAGCATATGACCCTGAAGATCAAGATATCTTTCCTATCCTGAAAATCAATCTTTTTGCATTGAATGCTCCAATAATGGGGATCCACTTATGTGAATTAGATACTGCTTTCTTCAACCTAGTAAGGGACAACTAATCTCCTGAAATCAAGCTTCTGATTACTATCATGGAATGTGAATCCCCAGAAGCAGCTCTGATGAATAGTCTACCTGCTTCATTACTTAAACCCTATAAAGCAGAAAGGTTTACCTTTTGGTATGGTCTCCTTTACTACAGAAACCAACATTCCATTGTTTTAGTACTAAGCAAAAACAAACATATACAACATATACTCCAGGAATGCCATGACAACTGTTCATCAGGGAATCTATCCACAGAAAGAACCTTGGAAGAAGTAAAACAAACTGCTTGGTGGATAGACTGGAAAGAAATCACTATTAAGTATGTTGCTAGCTGTGAGACCTGCCAAAAATCTAATAAAACTACTGGCAAAAGGTTTGGACTCTTACAGAAGATCTCTGAACCTAAAACCAGATGGGAAATCATCAATATGCATTTTGTCACCAGCCTCCCCCCTGGAGGTACTCATTCATATCACTCTGTCCTAGTTATAGTTGACAGATATTCTAAGAAGGCAAAATTCTTACCTAACCACAGAGAAGATAGTGCTATGGATGTAGCTTTACTATTCTGTAACAGGATCATAGCTGATGTTGGTATACCCAAGATTATAATCAGTGACAGAGACCCCAAATTCACCTCTGAGTTTTGGAGGAATCTACATGATATACTAGGTACTACTCTAGCTTTTTCTACAGCATACCATCCCCAAACTGATGGATTAGCTGAAAGAATGATGCAGACCCTAGAAGATATGTTAAGAAGGTTCTGTAGCTTTGGTCTAGAATACAAAAACTCAGATGGTTATTGCCATGATTGGGTAAGCCTACTCTCAGCACTAGAAATGGCTTATAACAGCAGTATACATTCTACTACCAAAGAAGCTCCTTACCTACTAGAAAGAGGATGGATTCCAAAACTTCCTGTGAATAACTTAAACTATAACCTAGCCACTATTCATCCAACATCTCTTGACTTTAAGAAGATGATAGATCTGGCAAATCATCATGCTCAAAAATGTGTAGAAGAAGCAGTAGAATACAACAAACAAACATGGGACAAATCACATAAAGAACCTGACTTTAACATAGGAGATCAGATCTTGATATCTAAAACAAATTCCAACAATCTAGCAGGTAACAGAAAGCTGAATCCAGCCTTTTTTGGACCATTTGTTATCATAAAGATGCATGGCAAAAATGCTGTGGAAGTAATTTTGAGTGAAGAATTATCAAGGAAACACCCAGTATTTCCTGTTAGCCTAGTGAAACACTTTCAACCAAGAGAAGATAGCAACCTACCTCCAGCAATAATCCCAATGGAACCTGACCCTTTGAAAGAACAAGGTAAAGTAAGCAGGATATTGATAGACAAGAAAGAGAGAGTACAAGGAAAAGATATTAGACTATACTTGGTCAAGGAGAATCTGCAGACAAAGATAAATGGTTACCAGAAAATAACATACCTGATGGACCAATACACCTCAGAAACTACAGGGCCAGCAAAAGGAACTGAAACACACATGAAGTAATTTTCTCCCAACATCCTCCAGATTTTTTTCAGATATGGCCATATCTTGGAGTGGGGAAATTTCAGCTTGCTACTATTGCAGAGCAATCTGCAAAATTAACAAAAATAACATAAAAATAATAATAATATAATTAACCTAAGAAGTAGTAGGAAAACCATAAATATTATTACAAAAATGGATTTCCCACCCAAAATTAGGTAGGGTCACTCACTGACGCCATCCTTGAAATCCAACTCCTTATATTTTTAAATAATTAAGGAAAGAAAGACCAAAATACCACGGCTCCAATATTGAGCTTTTGGTCAATTAAATATTTCACACACATTTTCACGTATAGGTTTCACACCTAAATTCAGTCAGAATTGATGTTTTGTGTATATTTTAGGTCTTACGGGCGGAAATGTGTTTTGTCACAATTCCTGCATGCAGCCGCCGCAGCCAATGCAACCGCGCGCGGCTGACATACAACTCTGTCACTCTGTTAAGGTGGTGTACACAGCCCCGGGCCTCTGAAAAGTAGGCAGCCGCGGGAATACGGGTTGACAGATTGACAGGCGGCCTGAGAAGCTTAGGTACCTCGTAAAAATGCTACAACCGGCACGGGATAATTCAAAGTACCAAGAATGTCGAAAATAAGACAATGACAACTTTTAAAAATATATTAAAATACTTTGATATAATTTTATGAGAATTTATAGACATCAATATATTTGTGACATACTAAGAAAACTAATTATGTAAAAATATTACATGAACTCCCATGAATTTTTTTTAAGTAATTATTTGAGTAAATCAACTGGAACTCGAAAATAAGGAGTAGAATCAATATCACAACTTTACTCCAGTTATTTAATACATAATGAGAACTAACCTGAAATCAGGATGTCCGTAGGAATGTCTATTAAAATAATTATTAACTTAATGGGAAAATTTACTAAGGATAATTAATAAAAATAATACATAAATAGGACAGATTAGTGTTATTTACACATCCTAATATCAATTATAAAGTAGAATCATTCCCATACCCTGAGGAATTAGATTCTACACGTGCTATAGCACCAAGAACACGTGAAAGGCTACCACTGGTACCCTGCTAGCCTTAGTGTCCATCCCTTTGAGCCCCTGTACCCCTCAGAAGGATAGTATTTGGACTCCAAAAGCTATAAATAAAGAGCTCTTTTGAGGATATTAATACCCAGAGACCCAGTTATATTTATATCCAGAAACCGTGCCAAGGTAATGAATTACTTATAAGAGATAAGTAAGTGATTTATGGCTCAGTCTGATTCATAATATCCGTCCTCAACCTCTTTTTATTAATTAAAACTGCTGAACAACCTTATAACCCCAGTATACAGGTTTAACCCATCAGTGCAGGTCCCAAACAGATACCCTAAGGATTAAATAATATACCAGTGAGTTTTATTATCCTTTCTCTGTCGTGGCAGCTTGGTTACAAGGCCCTGCCACTCCACTGTGTATTTTATATACATATTATCTTTGGGAAAAATATCCTTTAAAATAAAGAGCCCAAAGTAACCAGGACTACGTGTTTTCATACTGTAATCCCTGAAGAGAGGTGTTAAAGATCCCGAACATAATTGTGGTCCCTCTATAAAAATATTTAATAATCAATTTATTCATATTGATTTATAACAATAAACCATAACCAAACCAATTAACCCTGAAATAAGCTTAATCCAAATATTTTACAGATTTTTGCTGCATTTATTAAATAATATATTTATTATTTATTCTATCACCTCTGGTAACTAAAGGGTAGCAAGGTTCTTGGCATCCAGGAGGCTGACACTCTGCATGTCACTTTCACATCTGACTCTTTTTACAACTCACCTCACACTGCCAATGGTGAAATCTCTGAGTATTCCTTTTTACTTGCAGTTCCAACCAGGAAATCAAATGGAAGACTTATTGAAAAAACAGATCAATATCAAGTATCTTATGGCCAATTTGTTTTTCCTGACCTAGGCTTTGGAATTTACTTCAAGCAAAAAGGTGTTTTGAAAAGGGTTTGTGCAGCCAATAAGTACAAGCACTTTACTTTTCCTGCTGTGGAGACTGCCACTCATAAAAGAATGGCAATGTCAATGAAAATCAACAAAACACCTAGAAACACTGGCAGGGACTTGGGGAGTGGGAAAATATACTCCAGGAAAAAAAATATAAATAAAAAGACAAAAAAATTTTTATTGGTGGGGTTAAAAATAGTCTTAAGCATTGTTGTAATCAAAAATGATTTTTTTTCTTTTTAAGTTTTTCATTGAAGCAAATATATTTACAAGCCCAGAATTTGAGTGATCTGCTTTAATTCATCTACTGTTCTACTGTTACCAATGTATGCCGCAGCCATTGATCAATTATCCTTTTTTTCTGTTGCCAGTTGTTCCCTCTCCTTTTCCAGTTGTGCTTGCTGTTGATCCTTCTCCTTTTCCTCTTTTTAAAATTCTAGCTCAGCCTGTTTCAAATTCCACTCAGCATCCCATTTTTGTTGATGAGCCAAACTCTCGTCTTTCTGCATTGGAAAATCAACAGCCAGTTGGCAATCCCACTTCTCCTTTTCAAACTGGAGTTTTTCATATTCAATTTGCAATTCCAATGTTCTTCAGAGGGGAATAGGAATGAGCTGTATTTTGAAAGCAAGGAGAATCCAGTGGGCTCACTTGAATCTTGCTTCTCCATGATCTTCTCAAAGCCCAAAAAATTTGAAGTGTTTCTCCTCATTTGAATGCTATTGGGGTTGATGTTGATGGAATTGGAGGCCTTTCTCTTTCCCTTTTCAGAGGAGGTTTGTCTGGGGTCATCATTGCTCTCATTTTAAGGGAATGTGAAAGGCCCTATTGGCTTGATTCTTTTGCAATTCAGGAATTTTTGAGCCTGTTTCTTTCAAATCTAAATCAGTCCAGATTAGCCAGACAGAAGAGAAAAGAACTAGGTTCCTTACTTGAGCAGATTTTGATGGAAATGGTGATACCGGAATAACATCCTCATCATTGGCCAAGTTCCCCAGTTCTTCCACCCCAGGAATAGACAAATCAAAAGAAGTAATTGAGGGGTCCAAGGTTGGGTTTGACTCATAAATCAATGCAGAATTAGACATAATTGGAGCTGATTGTTTTTGAATATCCTGCTTGAAATCAGATGGGGGCCACTCAAAGGCAAAGGTTTCATCAATGTCCTCATTGCTAGGCTGAGCATCCCCAGCCCAGTCCTTGGCATCAACTGAATCTGATTGTTGAGCGTCAAAAGCAGCTTGAGGGGTGATGTTGGCCTTACTTCCAAAGATTTCATCTATTTGAATAAAAAAAGGACAAATGGAGTCCAGCTTATCAACCACCAAGTTGACTCCCTTGGATTTGTTGGATTCTGTGATACCAAAGCAGGTGGAGATTGACATGGAGTGGGCCTTTTGTACTTGGCTTTATAGTTCTTGAATTGTTCCCTCATCTGTTTTGATGAAAGATCCAGCCTTCCTTTTGTTTTATTTTTGAGTTCATTTGCCATCAGGAGATAACTATTGAACTTAGAGGATGGAGGTTGGCCAAAGAGTGTTTCATTGTTGGATCCAAACCAAACATTGTAGTTGGAAAGAATTTCAAGCCAGTTTACCAGGATGATATGATCAGCTCTCTTGAGCTTACTTGAGCCTTTGGAAGCTGATGGGGGAGGATTGTTGGATGTTTGCTTTGGTCCATTGGATTGTTTAGTTGAATTGTGGGGGGAGGAGTGCTGAGGGGCCATTATTAGAGTGATGAATCAAAGATGATAGGAAGAGATGAGGAAAATGAAGTGAAAAGAGGGATAAAGCAATGAGAGTTAGGATGTCATGAAAGCAATAAAGCAATGGAGGTGAGGGAGTGATTAGGATATTGATGCAATTAGAGTTAGCTGTATGTGATGAAAGTGATAAATGGATGAGAGTGATGAAGTGATGAGGATAGTGATTCAATGAGATTTAGCTGAATTTGATGAAATTGATAAAGTGATGAGAGTGATGAAAGTGATAAAGTGATGAGAGTGATGAAGTGATGAGGATAGTGATGAAGAGATGAAGAGAAATGAATCAAATTTTGTTCTGGTGAGGTTGGAGGTAGAATTTTTCCAAGGATGGAGGTGGAAAACCAGGGGAGGATGAAGTGGACAGGTGGGGGAAGCCTTTATATACTTTACTTGAAAAACCCCACCTATTTACAGGTAACTCTGACATGTCTGATGTGAAATAAGTGGTTTTTTTTTATTTTCAATGGTGGTTTTGAAATTTTGGATTTGGTTTGAAACCCATTATTAAAAAATAATGGTTTTGCTTTACTCTGATATAACCTATTGAAGATCTCCACATCATTCAGTTTGAGGATATAAGTTGAAAATTGAAGATTTTTAAAAAAAAAGTTTGCTCCCATGAATTTTCCAAATTTTCAGGGAATTAAATTTCATATATTGGTGATTTCACTCTAATTGGAGATCAAACCATCACAAGTCTTCATTCCAAATTGATCAATCAAAATTTCAATTATGAAATCTTTGTACTAGTTTTTTGACTGATTTGAACGCTGAAATTTTGAGCTGAAATTTTGAGCTGAAATTTTTCTGAATGATAAAATTTTATCTTTGATTAACTATTCTCAGTATTGGTACAATTTTCAGTAAGAAAAATCTAGCCATCATTCTGAGGTGATATCTGAAAATCAGTTGATATTGATATCATTTTTTCATACTGAAATCTCAATTCAGACATGACTGAAGGAATAAGACTAGATTGCCTCTTCAACCTCTTCTTTTATGTTCATCAGGAGATGCCCTCCTCACCGGGCGGTACTGTCATACTGACACCTAACTCAGTCTAACCTCAGTTCTAGTCTACTTACCTCAGGAACTTCAACCTCAGGGCTCTGAAGACGTTACTAGTATATTTCCTTCAACTACATGTCCTCAGGATCTTCATGCCTTAATATCTACATATAGTCTAACCTCATGCATTATACATATAAACTCCTTAGGCTTGCACATACTTCATCTCTCAGGTTCTGCATATTTTCTAACCTTCTTCACTCTTTCTATCCCATACTTCATTATGGTTTATCCTTTGGGAATCCTTATGTACATCCTCTTGCAGATTCTATTACATATTCTCTCTACTTATTACAGTGTCATGACCTCCATGTACACTGTACATCCTCTCACTTTAAATTCTCAACTTAGACAGCCAGACCTGTAGCCTAGCCCTAATGTAGTAAGCAGCCTATCCCAATGTAGTAGCATACCTGATCAGCCCTCTCTGTTACCTTTACTGTTCCCTTGGTATCACATATGTAGTCTGAGCCCCAATAAATTGTACCTCTTTTGTAGTTCCAGCATCCTGTCTATTTAAGCAGCCCTTCCTTTCCTATTTCCTGATTTTCCCCCAAGCAATCAGTTTACTACTTCTTACTAGGAACTCATCCATGCAAGTTTCATTCAGCACCTTTTCCCTATCAATCTTACTCCAATCCTGTTAGCCTCCTCCAGTAACCTTTCCCCCAAGCCTACTGCAAGTTGGATTACCCCTTGTGCCAATCCCTGCTTTCATGCCAGCAGCCCTTGTGACATTAAACTGATTTTTTCCCCAACAACACCACCTTCACCAACCAAAAATCCTTACCTTATTTAATTGCACCATTTTTGCTATTGAATTGTGGCAACTTTTATTTGCTCTTCCTTCACCATACTACCCCTATTCTTGACTTTACTTGGCTATTGAATTAGTGGCCATTTCATTTATCCTTCCTTCTTTTCATTAACCCATTCTTTAATGCCCTCCCTTGAAGCTTTAACATTTTTCTTTGATGCTTGAACGTCTTTCCTCAATGTTTCAACCCCTTACTTTGATGCTTTGACACCAAATTTGATGCTCCACTTTGATGCTTTGACACCAACTTTGACTTCCAATTTTGAGTAATTTCTTTGATTATTATTTGGGTATACTAAATTCTTGAAAAATCAATTTCTTTCTGGTGAAGAAAAATTTTGTGTAACAACCTTCTTCTCAAGCAATAAAATTCCTCTACAATGTGATCTCTTCTCTCATATCTCTATCCCTGCTGTTACCCGCAGCTCCAAAGCAGAAGGGCCACTGAGCCAACTGACCCTTCTATTCCCAGAGCTTGTGGAACTGGAAGAACCTTCTCCAACTTAATAGCACTGGTGGCTACCACCTCTACTCCCATGGACACTTTCTTATTGGATCCTGTTCCACAAGTTTCCATTTATCCAATCCCTTCTAGCCAAGCCAGTTTACACAGAGTTACAGGTCAATTTCCAATACCTGGCTACCATGGCCTTGACTCCCCTGCCTATGATTCAAGCTTGATTCCCATTCCAGGAGACAATGATGAGGATGATGAGGATGAGGACTCAGGAATTGATTCAAGAATCTTAAGTGGTTTGAATTTACCTTCCACAGAGGGTAATCAAAGTCCAACCTCCAATGCTACTGAAGTTCCAACAAGCTCCCAAGCTGCTCATAACCTTTCCCCTTCTCAGTTTGCTACTAATGACCCTGCTCTGCTGGTCATTCTTCATCAAATGAACACTACAATGACCCACATTTCCAAACCTTCTGATAACTCACCTTCTTCTAAATTCAATTCTCCTTGCATTAATGCTCCAGAAAATTTTGATGGAACTAATCCAACCAATCTTACACCTTTTCTCTAAGCTTGTGAACTCATCTTTGCAAATGATTAGAGGGTATCTTCTAATGGTTTGAAAAAGGTTTTCTTTACAGTCTCTTACCTCTCAGGGAATGCAAGTCAATGAATCCAACCTTACCTTGCTCACATTGGTAATCATGAGAGCCAGACTTCTTACTCAATTCTTGGTTCTTATTCACTCAACAGCACCATACTCATTTTGGGGATCATCTTGAAATCCAGCATGCTGAAAAAGGACTGACCCTTCTTAAAATGAAGGAAACCAATTATTTAACTAACTACATCACTTAGTTTAGAACCCTCATGACCAAGGTCTCTGGTTGGGGTGACAAAGCCTTTTTCTTCCATTTTAGACAGGTATTACTATCCAGGCTTGTGGATCAGTTAGAAAAATATGACAGACCACAAGATACGCTTCATGAGTTAATGGATATAGTGTTGACATGTGATACTTTTTACCACAAAAGGTTAAGGGAAAAATCCTTCAGTTCTCATCAGGCTCCAAGACCTGGTCCCAGTTCCTCAACTCCTCCCAAGTCTACACAATTCAGTCATAGAGGTAAGGGGAAGGCTAAGGCTGCCCCCAGTGACTCCACTTACTGTCCAAACCCCAATTTAAGGGAGGATATAAACCCAAGGATGAGGAAAAAGCTAGAAGAGAAAAAAAGGGATTGTGTAACTACTGTTGAGGCACTCACAAATTTAGTCTTTGCAAGAAATGAACAGACTATAAACTTTTTCAAAAGCCTTCTCCAGAAAACTCAAGCAGGGAAAAGACTAGGTGATGAACATGTGGTACTCCATGACCATCACCCACCTAATATCCAAGTACACACTTTGGAAGGGACAACCTCTGAATCCCACAAATACTTATGTTTTATTTGTTTGATTTATAACCAAGCTTATAGTGTACTTGTCAATCCAGGAGCCTCAAAATCAGTTATTTGCAAATCTATGGTTTCTAAGTTTTCTCTGTCTCCCATACCTCTAACTGCTGCTATTGTTATTTTTCCATTTAGCCCTTCCAACTCTCCTTCACATGAAATCACTCATAAGGTTTCCTTCAATCTTTCCTTACCTTCTTTTCCCAACTTAGAAGGAGATTTCTTGGTCATTGATACTCCCTCAAAAGAAGATGTTATTCTGGGTATTGACTTCCTTCATTTCTGGAATCCTGAGGTAAATTGGCAATTTGGATTCATCACCCCAAGAGGCAAACAAAATTTAGATCATTCCTCTCCTGTTGAAATCTCCTTGGCCACTACTCACCTCCTGCCAGTGAACCTGCAGATCACTTCTCCTGCTATCACTGTAGAATCTATGCAAATACAACACCTTTCTTCAAGTTCAACAAACACTCCTGTGAACCAGATATTCTTTGGAAATTCTCTGAAATTCTTGGAGAATCTAGAGGATGATCTATCCCTTCAAATTTTTTGTATGATTATTTCCACTTCTCACTCTGGTCCAAAGCAGACTGTTTCTGAGGGTCTGAATGAAGTTGAAGAAACTGAAGAAGTTGAAACTGTGATGGAGAGAGTTCCAAAAGCTTACCATTCCTTTTTAGATTTTTTTTCCAATATTAAAGCTGACAAGATCCCTCCTCACCTTGCTTACAACCACCATATTGTATTGGAAGGTACTTTACCTCCATTTGGGCCTTTTTACTCCCTCAGTCACCATGAGAAAGAAGCCCTACAAGCCTATATTTCAGAAAATATAGAGAAAGGTTTCATTTTCCCCAGCACTTCCAGAACTGGTGAACTTTTCCTCTTTGTGAAAAAGAAGGATGTTTGTTTACACTTGTGCATTGACTATTGCAAACTTAAAGCTGTGACTTGAAAGAATTGGTATCCTATCCCTCCCATGACTCATTTATTGACAGTCTTTTCCATTTCTACTATCTTTTCTAAAATTTACCTCAGGGGTGCTTACAATATCCTTCAAATCAAAGAGGGTGATGAACATCTTAAATAATTCAGGACTCAGTTTGGTAGTTTTGAATACTTGGTTATGCCTTTTGGATTGACCAATGCCCCTGCCTCTTTTCAATTTCTTGTTAACAACATTTTTTCTGAACTCATAACCATTTGTGTGGTGGTATACCTTGATGATATTCTTTTTTTTCCAAGAATTTAGAAGAACACACAATTCATGTTTGTAAATTCTTGAATATACTTTGGAAAAACAACTTATACACTAAAGCTTCTAAATGTGAATTTCATGCCACCTCAGTGGATTACCTAGGCTAAATTTTCTCCAGGAATGGTATTGAAATGAAAAATTCCAAGGTGAAAAAGATTTTTTATTGGCCCACACCAATGAATAAATAGTCTCTGCAACATTTTTGGGTTTTTCTAATTTTTATCACAGTTTTATCATTGATTACTCTAGGAAGGTACACCTCCTCACTGCTCTCACTGGTTCCAACCCTGTTTTTCCTTTATCTCCAGGAGCTTTGAAGCAGTTTGAGGACTCCAAACAGGCCTTTACCAAGGCAACAATCCTGAGACATTTTGATCTTTCATTAAAAACGTTTCTTAAAACTGACACAAGTGACTATGCCCTGGGGGCTGTGCTCACCCAAGTCTCCCCTGATGGATCCAAACACCCAATTGCTTTTGATAGAAAAAAATTGGGCAGTGCTGAATTGAATTATGAAATCCACAATAAGGAACTTCTGTCCATTGCATGGGCTATTAAGATCTGGAGAGCTTACTTCTCAAGCCTCTCCTCTCTCTTTGAAGTTCTCACTGATCATTCATACTTGAATTGATGTATGACCTCCAAAGTCTTAACCTGCCCCCAGGTCTGATGGGCTGATTTCCTGTCCAAATTTGACTTGACTATAGTCTATAGACCTGGGAAGCACTCTATTGTGCCTGATATATTGTCATTTTGAGACAACATTTACCCCAAAGGGGGGATTCCTTATGCAGAAAACAATCCAGAAAATGTTAAAAAACTCCTGAAACAGACTGACTTTGAACCTTCTAGAATTTTCTTTATTTCCCTAATCAGGTTGATGGACACTTGGAAAAATTAATTCAATCCCAGATCTCCAACAAATCAACCCAAGAAATTATTCAGAAGCTACATACAAAGGGAAAATTAAAGATTTATATAATAGATCCAGATACTGGCCATCTTATTTTCTAAAATATAATAGAAATACCCAAGGAAGACAAAAATCTCCAAATTGAAATCATATTACAACAACACAATTCTCCACTCTCTGGTCACCCTGGAAAAGATAAAACAATTTATCTAGTCAAAAGAGACTTCCACTGGGAAAATATGACCTCCTTTATCAAAGATTATGTTTCTTCTTGTTACCTTTGCAGCAGAAACAAATCCAGTCACCATAAGAAGTTTGGACTCCTTCAAACTTTAGCAATCCCAGATGCTCCCTGTACTTCATTCCCTATGGATTTCATCTCTCAGCTTCCACTATCCAATGGATTTGATTCAATCCTTGTGGTAGTCGATTGTTTTTAAAAAATTTCCATCATTATTAAAACTAGAAATGATATCTCCTCTGTGGAGTTAGCTAACCTGCTAATCTCCAATATCTTCTCCAAACATGGAATCCCTACTGAAATTGTCAGTGACAGAGGATCTCTATTTGTCTCTTCCTTTCGGAAAAATTTGTGTGAAAAATTACAGATAATAAGAAATATCTAGACAGATTATCACCCTGAAACAGAAGGTCAGACAGGATGGGTAAATCAGATCCTAGAACAGTTTCTTAGAATGTATGTCATTTATAACCAAGACAACTGGGATACCTGGATCCCCATGGCTGAATTTGCCTACAACAATTTCACCCACACTTCAACTAAGAAATCTCCCTTCTTGACTATTATGGCCAACACCCAAATCCCAACAGTCTACATGTAGTTGACAACCAACCTGCCAGTCACTATATAACCCAGATTCATCAGAATCAGAAGCAACTGGGAGTCAAAGTGGAAAAGTCAATGAAAACTTATAAGAGATATTCTGACCTCAAAAGAAGTAATTTTTCTGACTCATTTGCTGTTGGAAATAAAGTTTGGCTCTCTTCTAAAAATATAAAAACTAATTTTCCAACTCATAAGCTCTCAGAGAAATGGTTAGGTCCTTTTTTGATTACAGAACAGATTGGAAAAAATTTGTTTAAACTTTAACTTCCTCAAAAATGGTCCACTATTCACCCAGTGTTCCACTCCTCCTTACTCAAGCCCTATCAAGATAACCCCCTATCCTTCAGGCACCAACCACCAACCAAACCAGTCCAAATTGACAGGGAGGAAGAATGGGAAGTGTCTCAGATACTGCACTCAAAGCTTGAGATGTGTAAATTATTTTACTTAGTTGAAAGGAAAGGTTTTCAAGCAAATGAGGAATGCACCAATTGGGAACCTCACTCTAATCTAACAAACTGCCCTACTTAACTTCAAGATTTCCATACAATCTACCCTTCAAAACCAAGAAAAAATCCTTAAAATAAATAAACCAGATCCTTTTTTCAAAAAAAGAAAATATATATAGATTTGATAAATACAAACAAACTATACAATAAAAAATTCATTTCTTCTTGTTTCCTCTGATCAAAAAAAAAACTCCTTTTTCCTCAAACATGTATAGATAAATCAAAAATTCTCTCAAAATATTTCTCAATCTATCCTCCTAGTAAACTAAAAATATATATATACATATATATATATATATATATATAATAAAATAAAACAAAACAAATAAAAGATCTTTTCTTTTATATATATATATATATATATATATAAATTGAATAGTTTCACACATCAACTCCTCCAACTCTTTTATTCTAGACATCCATGAATTGACTAATTTCACTTTTTTGGCTTGATAAGAATTAGGTCCTCTTACAGTAGTACTCACTTCAAAAGTATGACCATCTAAAGCTGAAATATCAGATAGTATTTTCTTTACTTCCGACATCTTTTTCTTCCTAGCCTCTAAAAATCCATACCTTTCTTTTCTTATCTCATCTCCCCATCCTTTCTTCAAAACCTCCTGCAAATCATAATTCAATGTTCTAGAATTTCTATTATAAGCTTCCAAAGACTGATTCACCTGTTCTTCATTTAAAATTGAATCCTCCCTGAATCTGTTACTTTCCATCATCTCCAACAATCTTTCTCCATTTTCCACCTCTTCCAACCATTCCTCTGAAACCTCTCTTCTTCCAACTCCCTTCTTCTTATTTCTTCTATCTTCTACAACCTTCATCTTCACCTCTAAGTCTTTCATCTTATTTCTCAAATCCTCCAACTCTGAAGAATCATCTGATCTGCCCCCTTCTTTGATGATGACTTCCTCTTGTTTTACTCCCTTCCCTTTTCCTGTTTCTTTTTGAATTTCTCTTCCTTCTTCAACTTCATTTGAGTCCATCTCTAAACTCCCCTCAGCATCCTTGTCTTCCACCACGCTTCAATGGGTTACTTTGACACTTTGACAAATGGATTCAATGGCCCTATCTTTGAGGGTTTGAAAGGTTAATTTGACGCTTTGAAAACTGCCTTTGACTCTTTGACGGCCTCCTTCAACGCCTCAACCAGCCAAACTTTGACTGTTGGCTTTGACGGCTCAACAACCTTCTTTGATTGTTTTGATGGAATCTGCAATAGCTTGCCCCTTCATCCTCTTTGATGGTGCTTCAACAACTTCCTCATCTGAATCTACATGAGGAGTCCCCCACCTAATTAATTCCTCTCCCTGCTCCTTGTCACGCAATCTTGACATCCCATCTAGCGCCAAACAAGTGTTTTGACACAAATTATCCCTCTTAGCCTGGGTTTTTTGCAATCTTTCCAGCATCAATCAAAATACCAGCCTTATATCAGCTTCTAAGTCAACCTCAACCAGCAACCCAACTGTACTTACCTGAAGATTCCTCCAATCTGGATGAGTAACCCAGAATCATAGAATTGTTGTCTGGAGCCTCCTTTACTTCAAATGGCTGGATCTTCCCCTGGACCCACAGGGATTTCCCCAAGGCCTTCCTATTTTGTTTATCCATCTCACAGGTCCTTCCATACTGGAAACAACTTTCACATTTGGCTCAATTGAGCTTGATGCTGGTGGTACATATTCTTTCCATCTTCATGCATCTATCACAGCTGGGGTAATATTGTTGAACTGGGTAGTAGTTGTTAGTCTTGTCCATGGTATTGTCAGCTTGCTACTATTGCAGAGCAAACTGCAAAAGTAACAGAAATAACATAAAAATAATAATAATAATAATAACCTAAGAAGGAGTAGGAAAACCATAAATATTATTGCAAAATTGGATTTTCCACCCAAAATTTGGTAGGGTCACTCACTGACCCCACCCTAGAAATCTAACTCCTTATATTTTTAAATAATTATGGAAAGAAAGACCAAAATACCACAGCACCACTATTGGACTTTTTGCCCAATCATACATTTCACATTTAGTGTCACATATAGGTTTCACACCTAAAATTCAGTCAGAATTGAGGTCTTGTGTATATTTTAGGAGTTACAGACGGAAATGTGTTCTGTCACAATTCCCGCACGCAGCCATGGCAGCCAATGCACCCGCGCGCGGCTGAGCTATGGCTCTGTCACTCTGCCAAAGTCGTGTACGCAGCCCCGGGCCTCTGACAAGTACGCAGCCGCAGGACTACAGGTTGAAAAAGTGACAGGCGGCCTGAGAAACTTAGGTACCGCGTAAACATGCTACAACCCACATGGGAACATTCTACATATGCAATAAATTTTCCTGTGGATAGAAGATAGTCTGAAAGTGCATAAAATTATATAAAAATACTTAATTAACCTTTATACGTATTTTATTAAATACAATTCAAAGTACCAAAAATGTCAACAATAAGACAATGACTACTTCTATAAATATATTAAAATAATTTAATATGCTACTATGAGAATTTCTAGACATCAACATTTTTGTGACATACTAATAAAACTTATGATGTAAAAATATTACATGAATACCCATGACTTACATTTTGAAGTAATTATTTCAGGAAATCAACTGAATTTCAAAAATAAGGAGTAAAATCAATATCATGACTTTACTCCAATTATTTAATACATAATGAGAACTCACCTGACATCAGAATTTCTGTAGAAATGTCTATTAAAATAATTATTAACTTACTGGGAACATTTACTAAGGATAATTAATTAAATAATAAATAAAAAAGACAGACTAGTGTTATTCACACTTCCAAATCTTAATTATCAATTAGAATAATTCACATACCCTGTGGAATTAGATTCTCTCCGTGTTACAGCACCAAGAACATGTGAAAGGCTACCACTGATTACCCTTCTAGCCTCAGTGTCTGTCCCTTTGAGCCCCTGTACCCCTCAGAAGGACAATAATGGGACCTTGAAAAGCTATAAATAAAGAGCTCTTTTGAGGATATTGATACCCAGAGACCCAGTTATATTTATATCCAGACACCGTGCCAAGGTAATCAAATAACTATGAGAGATAAGTAAGTGATTTATGGCTTATTCTGATTAATAATATCCATCCTCAACCTTTTTTATCAATTTAAACTGCTGAAGAACCTTATAACCCCAGTATACAGGTTCAACCCATCAGTGCACATCCCAAAGAGATACCCTAAGGATTTAATAATATACCAGCAAGTCTTATTATCCTTTATCTGTCCTGGCAGCTTGGTTACAAAGCCCTTCCACTCCACCGCGTATTTTATATACATATTATCTTTGGGCAAAATATCCTTTAAACTAAAGGGCCCAAAGTAATCAGGCCTACGTGTTTTCATACTGAATTCCCTGAAGAGAGGTGTTAAAGATCCCCAATATAATTTTGGCCCCTCCATAAAAATATGCAATAATCAATTTATCTATATTTATTTATAACAATATACCATATCCAAACCAATTAACCTTGCAATAAGCTTTGTCCAAATATTTTACAGATTTTTGCTGCATTTATTAAATAATATATTTATTATTTATTCTATCACCTCTGGTAGCTAAATGATAGCAAGGGTCTTGGCATCCAGGTGGCTGACAGGTATAAGTTGGTGTGGGTGATCTATTGAAGGAGGATGAAGATGGTAATGGAGTGGATGGTGGTGATGGTTGGGGTTAGGGGGAAGGAAATCTCAAGTTAGACATGACTGAAGAAACAAGACTAGATGAACTCTTCAACCTCTTCTTTTATGTTCCTCAGGAGATGCCCTCCTCACCAGGGGGTACTGTCATACTGAGACCTAACTCAGTCTAACCTCAGTTCTAGTCTACTTACCCCAGGAACTTCAACCTCAGGGCTCTGGAGACTTTACTAGTATATCTCCTTCAACAAAATATCCTCAGGATCTTCATGCCTTACATACCTGCATATAGTCTAACCTCATGCATTATACATATAAACTCCTTAGGCTTGCACATACTTAATCTCTCAGTTTCTGCATATTCTCTAACCTTCTTCACCCTGTCTATCCCATACTTCATCATGGTTTATCCTTTGGGAATTCTTATGTACATCCTCTTGCAGATTGTATTACATACTCTCTCTACTTAATGTACATTCCCAGCTTAGACAGCCAGACCTGTAGCCTAGCCCCAATGTAGTAAGCAGCCTATCCCAATGTAGTAGCATACCTGATCATCCCTCTCTGTTACCTTGACTGTCCCCTTGTCATCACATATGTAGTCTGAGCCCCAATCACTTGTAACTCTGTTTTAGTTCCAGCCTCCTGTCTATTTAAGCAGCCCTTCTTTTCCTTTTTCCTAATGGTCCCCCAAGAAATCAGTCTACTACTTCTTACTAGGAACTCATCCAAGCAAGTGTCATTCAGCACCTTTCCCTATCAATCTTACTTAACTCCTGTTAGCCTCCTCCAGTAACCTTGCCCCCAAGCCTACTGTGAGTTGGAGCACCCCTTGTGCCAAGCCCTGCTTGCAGGCCAGCAGCCCTTGTGACACATTTTTAAATTTGGTCAACTTTTAATTGATTGAATACTTTTATTCTTCTCATGTAAAACTTGTAAAATGTTTCTTAATATATTGATTGACTCAAATAAAAATGATGATATTTTGATAAATCTCCTGAGTGGATTATCCTCAGCAATCATCAATATGCTGAATAAACATCTGCATCATTTTTTCCTTTCTAGTCTGTGGGTGAGACTTGCATGTCAAAAGATTTTAATCCTCAGATCTTTATGGTGTTTAGCTTATTCACAGCTCAAAGGATGCACCAGATTCTTCATAAATTCCATAATCAAAATCTAAGCTGTTTGATTCCATAATGTCTTATTGCTTCCAGGGCAACCTTGTAAGACATGTAGATTGCAGCTCAAACATCATTACTTAAGCTTTTTTTTCAAGAACAAGGGATATATTTGATGAGAACAAGAAGAATGGGAATGGCATGAGTAAACCAAAGACTCACTTATCTTCAATTCAATCCCAGAGGTTCTGTAGACTATATTTTTTTTTGTTTTAGGGTCCTTGTCTGATGGATGATTTAACACTGGTCCTGTGGTGCTTGTTTTGTTTAAATGATCCCAGAATGAGTGTCTGGAAGTTGGTTGATTAGATGTATACATGACTGCTGATGAGCATTTTTTAAAACTTGGTCTTGATTGATGTTGTTTGACAGTATGGTAAGACTTACTTGGCTTTGGACGGAATTTGTTGTTCCCCAACTGTGGAGGATTTATTCATGTATGGGCATGAAAGCAAAACTGTGGACAAGCCGCCGGGTCGCAAGCCAAGCGACCAGCGCGCCGTTCTCCTTCCTGTGCGCTCGAACCCCCATCCGCTAGCTGTGCCGATTCGAGACTCCTGCTGCAGATGTCACAGAGGATGTTAGCCTCATAGATAAGTACATACAAACGTTTTCTTCATCAACCCCGCACCTAGCCCTCCTCCAACCACCAGCAGGTAGCTCTCCTCGATCTTTCTCTTTTTCTCTCCTTCTTCTTGTCAAGCTCCAAGCTTGATGAGCGCGCTGGGGGCTAGCTCAGCCTGGATGGGTACTCTGAACCAGTCCGCTACTACAACCACCGACGGTATGTCAATAAATAAGTCTGTAGTTGTACATACATACTCGTTAGGGATAAAAACGTTTTGTGTTGGGAGGTGGTATTGGGTACTCTAAGATGATGACCCTCTTGAGTCTCATCTCAATGGTCTCTACTCGAAGGTTATCATGAGCGCTCAAGTTGGCTCTACGAAGTTTTATTTGAATAGATACATATAATATGTATATTGATTAAAATCAATCGCTGAGGCTCTCGAATCAGTCTAGTGACTAATGACTGATGACTAGTGACTAGCCTAGCCGCCATTAAAAGAATCATCATCGATCAGCTAGCTAGCTAGCTGATGATCCTCATAAAAAAGCTTACACCGGGCAAAAGCCCCTCACCGAATTTGGGGCAATAAGTCTAGCTAATTAATCAATAAAAATAATATGTATCTCTGTTGTACTGTATGTACATGCATACGCTTCGGCTCTCATCGTGAATCTGATGACCAATACTGTTACTAATTACTTATGTGATATGTACCAACTGCTGATCGATCACCCATCATCATGAACCTCGTCTCGTGCGCGCGCACACGCTAGCCAGTGATGGTCCCAGTCGTATCGATGGACTAGTGAGCGTATGCACATTACTTAAATAAATCTATCCCTGGTCCTATGCCCCGCAAGTGATTGTGGTCGAACTCATGATGATCTAGGATGAGAGTGGAGCTCCTTCCTCCTGATGATCTCATCACGCTCGTCCTGATACGTTTAAATGTTTAAGTAAATATTTAATAAATCTTGACCAGTGTCACTCTTGGTTTGGATCATCGACCCCCGAACGATCCATCCATCATTCGATTCATCGATGACTCCCACAGTCACTCACTCATCAGGCTCGTCACTCTTCACCCCCTTCGTCTCCCCGAATCCATCATCCACCATCCTCTGACTCTCACTCCTGGTTGCCCAGCCCCCGATCTCCTAGGTACCACCCCGAAGCTGCTCGCCTCTCTTATACTAATTCTTGACTCATCAGTGGTGCACCCACCCCACCCCACCCCACCCCACCCCATCCCACCCCACCACACCACCTGCCCCAAGCTGGTCACCAATCTGTCAGGGTATATAATATGCATTTAATACATCAACACCAGAGATTGGACCATGTACATACTGATTTAGAAGATGTGTCAATAAATCAATATTTATTGAATTAAGTATTTTATTCACTTGCAGTGTGTGACAGTCCGGTTTGGATCTTAAACCTGCTCGACTTAAGTCTCTGACGAGCTGGTTGGATGCTTGCCGGCCGAACTGATCAGATCAGGATTAAGGTAGTCAGACCCAAGTCATCATCATGGATGGGACGGTGTTGATGATGGAGAAGCTCATGAACAACTCTAGCTGCTCCTAATCCATCCTCCACCCCCATCTTCCATCCAGCCTGACCTCTCTCTGTACTGTACTCTCCATCCCCATCTGGGCCAGCTCCCCTCCATCCCCTCTGACCTTTGATCTCCCGAATCTCCTCCAGCCTCCATCCAGGGGGCTGCTCTGCTGCCTCAGTGTCCCCCTCAGCACTCCCGCCCCACCCTTCCCTCGCTCCTCCATCTCCCCCCATCCCTCCATCCTGACGCCCACCCACCCATCATGCCTGTCGTCTCGTTTGCTGCCCCTCCCATCGAAAGCATCAAGAACCAATCCACCACCTCCTCCGACCTAAGGACCTCCCTCCCCACCCTGCGATCCAAAGCCGCCTACTATCATCCAAACTATCATCCATCCGACTCTCCCAACGTCGATCTTGTCCTCGCCTCCTCCGATAAGATCTCCTGCTGGTTCGCCATCGATCGCGCTCAACTGTTTTGTCACGATGACGCCTTCCGCTCCGTCGGTCTCGAACTCATCACCCCCGATACCAACCTCCCCCTAGTCAAGCTCGGCGAGTCTCGCGCCGTCATCGAAGTCATCCTAGCCTGTCTACAAGCCGATACCATCCCCGACTTTGGTCAGATCGACTTTCGTGTCCTTAGTTCGTCCTCCATTCCCTCCTCTTCCACCTATCGATCACTCTTCAATCTAACACCCCCATCGCGCCCTCCCCTGCCTTCACTCTTCTCCCTGCCCCCCCCCCCCCATCAGTGTCGGCTCTAGAGGCCGCGGCTGATAAGTATCGACTCGTCCATATGGAGAAAATCTGCCTGCTTGCCATGGGGTCAATTTTCTCTCCCTCTCTCTCCTCGATCCGAGCGACTGCCTCAATCCATCTCGCCTCCGCTTTCCCATCTGATCCAAAACTCATCCCTTTCCTCCCACAGTGCTTATTGCCGAACTCATCCGGTTGAAGTCTACACCCTTGCGTCTCATTATGCATGCCGTTGGTTGACTGAAGCTGCCTCAAAACACACTCTATCCCTTGACATCAACCAACCCAAGTATCGTGACATCCTGAGTAGCGAGAATCATTCTGCACTCGTGAGTTGGTCGAATCGTCCCCGCACTCCCCACTCCCTAAAATAATAACAACAAACAAAACAGATCGAGAAAAGCTCACCAAAGCGTATACTTGTTGATCTGGTATCTCAATCGTCATCTGGCTCTGTTTTTTCCCCCTAGCTGGAACTCCATCAACATCGGATCGATACTGCCAAGTCCCTGATTTCCTCCCAGAAAATCACGACCCATGCTGGTCATGACCATCTTTCAAGGTTACAATCGTTTTGGGCGGGTGCTTGCGATGGGATTGTCGCAAGTATCTCCACGCCTGACGTCGACTTCGAGTCTATCTTCGAACCCACCCTTCAGTCCGCCCTCGATCGCTTCCCCGATTGCGCCCGATGCTATGCCGCCTTGAACGAAATTAGAAACCAAGTCGAGAAGGAATGGCGTAACGTCCGTAAAACTATCGCCCATGACGCCTCAACAGTCCATTTTATCCAATGTCCTCCCAGTCCATATCATTCCGACCAGGAGGAACCATGAGAGTCATCACTCTGACCCTCCTCGGACAGATTTTTTAGCATTATATATCCACCTAAGCTCTTCGTGCACATCGTCCGTGGCCTCTCCTCTCTATCTGAATAATCAACCATGTTGATACGTTCTTTCATCTTTCCAGTCGATGTGTTAATACCCTCTTCCATTGGATGAAGATATCCGTCCACGCAATATCCTCTCTTCCTCAACTAGCCATGGTTATAAGGACTCGGAAATCTCTTGTCACTTTGTATCCACTTGTTGCCTCCGTTGAAATTTTCTTTCTTCCTCCGCCTAACTTCATGTGCCTTCTTTTTTCTTCAGTCTTCACGTTAGTCTCAAGTTTTTCATCCCCAACCTATACCATCAGCTTCTTCCTTTTTCCTTCATCGATCTCATCTGTTGGATTGTTTTATGTCGATTACTGCTCTTTGCTCCATACTTTGGATTTGGTGTGCGTGTGTATGTCCCCTCGATCCCCATTAGTTGCTTGGTTTCACTCATTTTCTATACTTTGTATTCCAACCCTGAACCAAGACGACCGAAAGAAAAATTGACAAAAAATTAACACCGCCAACCTGCTTTGATTTAAGTAGACTCAACCAACTCGAATTTCAATTGTTCTTAGCGGTCTTGATCCATCACTCATGATATAAATTCCTTGCTTGCTTCTTCCTTTGCTGGCAAGGGCTAAGTGACCTTTGTTTCCAATCAACGAAAACCGTTCTAGGAAACCATAGTTTGATGCTCTCTCCTGACATTTCTTTGGCGATCGTCTGTTTGGGGGGCACTTGTGAAATTTGTCGCATTTTTTTGCCCCTACGAACTGCTAGTGAACTCAATGCGATCTGCAGTCATACCCCCCCCCCCCCCCCAGTATTCACCTGAAAGCCAAACCAAGAATGGTCATCCGACCAAACACCTTGCAGTCATACCGATGGTTTCTCTGGTATGTCTTGGTATGCAGACTGGTTGCTGATCTTGATTCTGGA
>CM062640.1:30023465-30068465 GCA_025617555.3 Puccinia polysora
TGGCTTGGAAAATTGAGGGGTGGAAGATTGGGGCAATCAATTTTGGGTTTGGAACAGGTTATGGAAGGATGGGGGCATAGTGAGAGTGGTTTGTGGTGGGGTTAGAAGGAAAAAGAAGCTTGAGGGAAAACTAATAGGAGAGTAGAAAAAAGAGAGTGGAAATCCTGAAAATCAGTCTAAGATGAGCAGGAGAAGCTGGGGTGCAGAGCCAATTCAATTATTCAACGGTCATCTGCTCCCCAACGGTTGTGGCTGTCACACAACCACCCCACATACTATAGGGCAATCTTAGATGATTGTGAGCGCAAAGGAGAAGTTGAGTACAAGGGCAAGTGCAAGGTAGCAAGGGCTAACTGCAAAAAGGGAACTCATGGGGAAGTAACTCAAAACACAGCAAGAGGGATGAATGTTCCTATGGAAGGGAAATAAACCCAAGCCCAATGTGATGACTGGATTTAGCAAATGCAAGAACGTATGAAATTAACTAGCTGAGGAGAAAATCCCCAGGCAAGTGGCGTAGCTATTATAAGGTAATCCAAAATGAATAGATACAACCTGATGGACAGTCAACTACAGTTACAAGGAATGAGACAATGAATGACATGAACAGAGTAAAAAATGAAATAAGAGTATGAATGTTTCCAAGGTCTTAGCATAAGTGTGAGACAATGGAGGGGAGTGTAACAGTTGAGGCATGAGGGAGTGAACTCAGAGGCAATGCAAATATGAATATGTAGTCTTATGCAGGGTATGGGACTAGTCCATTTGCAAACTATACAGTTGAGGTGGCTTGACTAGCGTGGGTGAAAAATAGCAAGAGCATGTGACTGGGAATGGGAACCCAAGGGTTATTGATACCCAGGGTGAAGGAGCGGAGCCCAAATGGATGGTTGACTGAGGTAGAGTTGACTGCAAGGTTTTCAAGTGGGTGCTGAGTCAGTTGCCAAGGATGGAAGGCCATTATGCAAGCCAGAGTTGGTAAGCAGAAGGCACCATTGATGTTGTGCTTCTATTTTGTCACGCTTATGGAATGAGGTAGATGGTACTGAGGAAAAGGGTATGTCAAAGTGGGAGGACAACAAACCTTAAGCTTGAAGCATGACAGTTGCCTGGGTATAAAGATGCAAGCTCCTGAAAGCTTTCAGACAATTTTCCCATTGATTCCAAAGTTGTTAAAAATACTGTATACCCATTATCATTAATTATTTGTCTTTTAAATAGATTTATAATTGATTATGTCATCATTTTCATTCCACCATTGGAAAAAATGCATTTGACAAAACAAGTAATGCATCCCTAGCACCTGTCAGCTTGCTACTTTGTACAGAGAAACCTGTAAAAGTAACAGAAGAAATATGATAAAAACAAATCAACAAGAAAAGTAAAATGAACTAAAGAAGGAGTGAGAAATCCACAAATATTATTGCAGAACTGGATTTCTCACCCAAATTTAGGTAGGGTCACTCACTGACCCCACCCTGGAAATCCAACTCCTTCTATTTTTAAACAATGAAATAAAAAAGGGACCAAAAGCCACGACACCAATATGGCAAATTTTGGCCATTTCAATATTTCACGTGTATTTTCACATATAGTTTTTAGAACTAAATTTAACTCAGAATTAGAGTGTTGTATATATTTTAGGAGTTACACATGGAAATGTGTTATGTCAGGATTCCCGCGTGCAGCCCTGCATCCTTACACAATCCTACGTACCCGTAGCTACACATTCCCGCGTACAGAGGTCACACGTGCAGCTTATTTTACCACGCACGCAGCCAATCCTACCCTGTGTGCATCTGAATTGACTGATCCCCGCGCCTGGATCAGTTGTGACCAACCTGACAACCAGGTACCACTCAAGGTAGCTACAACCTAGTTAGGGTTATCTTACATATTTAATAACCTGACATATGCATTAGTAATAGTCTAAAAACTATAAAAATTAAATAAAATTAATAAGAAACTGAGTTCAAGTATTTTTCAATAATAAACCAAATATTGAGGATTACCACGTAAATCACTTATACTGATCTTCAAAGACCACAAAACAATACTAGAGGTCATAATAAATATTATTAAAAATTACCTACGTGCTCAGCAGATAATGGAAAATCATTAAACTTCCACATCTTTCCACTCTAAAATAATATTAATAGTACAAATGAAGGATGAGTGCAGAATAATCACATTTACGCCATAACAGATTAACAGATTCTGTGGCTAAAATAGCACAGATACCCAGCAGATCTGATGTCAGATGATTGACAGCACCAAGTAGATGTGCTAATCTTGCCCTGACTGGCTTTCCAGCCTCAGCCCAAGATCAGAACCCTCTCTATGGCCCTGAGAAGCTCATAGTCACCCCAAAAAGGTATTTATACAGACCTCTTTGGATCTATTATTCCCCATCAGTTTACCAGGAATTATTATTATCAATCAGACAACGTGTCATTGTTATTCAAGTGCTTATAAAGAGATAAGCAAGTGATTTATGACTTATTCTGTAGTATTATTATTTATTTCTCAAAAAACCAATCAACCCATTGAAGTTAGTCAAGCAAATCTACCCCATCTGCTCTGAAACCCTTCCTATTATTGCAGGATTTTTGTGGTAAAGTGCTCAGAGTGAGCGTTCCACTTCCTTTCTTGGCCATTGTTCTGTTTTTCCCAGCCATATCAGTGGAATAAGGCCTTTCTAAGGCACCCATCTTCATTCCAAGGTTCTTAAAATGCCTAAGGAGGCCCCTTTAAGAGAGGTTGTTTGTCTGTAAAGACCCCCAGTAGTATAATACTGTGGCCCCTCTTTGATAACATATTGAGAACTGTTTTTAACCAAACCAATTAAAACTTGCACCAGCTCTTAAAATATTCATTTTTTGAGCTTTTCACGTGTTTATCATTGGAATATTATTATTATTATTATTATTATTCCAGTATCTTCTATAATTCTCTGTAGCTAAAGGACTGCAAGGTTCCTGGTATCAGAGAGCTGAAAACTGGGGGTCTGGCAGGGAATTATCCTTAAATGATTAATTTTTAATTATTTATTCCTTGGACCAGTCTATTTTTAAAAAAATAAGTTAAAATACTTATAACACATATTCTTGATTCTTTATTTCTCTAGTGGATCTTAAGACAAATGGATAATTGATCAATTATTATTTGAACCTTTTAAACAGAGAAAAGAAGAAAAAATTCGTAACTTTGTGCCTATGATTATAACTCCTGAGCAACAACAGGAAAAGCTTCTTTATTATAAGCAACAAGCTTTCAAAGAAAAAGAGCTTGAGCAAGGAAGAATCATCAATTTTAATTCTTTATTGAGGCAACATAAGGAGTGGAAAATTTATCAAAGGAAGCTTTATATTTATAATATAAACAACCCAGAAGATAAAGAAAAATCCAAAAATAACAAAAGTGAGATTAAAAATTATTTTCTTTTGAAATATCATCTTACTACGTAAAAAAATTAAAAACAAAATATTGAACTTATTTTTTTTATTTGTTTTATCCTTCTCAGTGGATTTTGTGTTTGGTGACCTTATTGAAAAGGATCTTCTGGAGGACGTCCCAGACAGTGTACCCTTGGACTTGCCCTTGGATTTATCCCAAGATCTGATTGGAACCCATTCAGACCCCATTGTAATACCCCCCAAGGACGGTAGTGACCCCAACCAAGTATTGGTACCTTTAAATTTGACTATAAGTAAGTCAAAATATATATAAAAATTATTAAAAAAATATAAAAACTCAAAAATTATAATTTTTTATATATTTTTTTAAGTCTTCTTCAAAAATTTTGACAAAGACTTATCCCTTTTTGCGCTATGAATAAAAACAGGGGCAACACCCAAGCAACCAACAGAGCGCCTTCCTATGGATCTTTTCCCGGAGGAACCCAGGCATGCAAGGACTCCAGTTGCAAGCGCAATGAGGGGGCTTGAACCCGTGACCATAGCGTCATGTGGGACAACAACAGTGACAACTGCAGCCACCAAATCAACCAACACACCGTTTGAGATTCAGCGATTTCCCAATGTGTTATCCCAGGAGGGTACAGGTCCTCCTATGCCACCCCAGCTGGACTCAACCAAGGAGGAAAGAGTCAAAATTTTAGTGAAAGATCATGTGAGTTACTGGGAAAAATTCAAGCTGGCTCAGACCCAGGGGGATCATCCAGGTATGAGAAAAGCCATCTCTCTGGCAAAGAAATATCAGATTTCTCTGCAAAATTTGATCCCAAAGAAAGAAGTAGAAGGATACGTGCAGATTTTGCATCCTTGGGATCAGTTAGTTTCCTTTAAGGGAAAGGACCCCAAAAAGAAGAGGTCCTTAGCCCATCAGAAGTTAAAGAACCCAAATGATTGGGACAACATAATCTCTCTAGCCCAGAAATGGAAAAAGGTGTACCACAATTAGATGTAGAAGCCCTTAACATCTTTTCTGTAAATGTGTCTCACAATTTTACCATTATTAGCAAGTGCTTTGACAAAGTTTATGAACAATTGGAAAAGTTGAGTCTGAGTTTTTTGAGAGTTATTGACACCCAATCCTAGACTATGAGGATTGATGAGTTGGAAATACAACAAATCAAGGACAGTATCAAATCTAGTAAGTTGGATCTGATAAAGCATATTGATGATAATAAATCAATCCTTCAGGAAGACATGATTGTAACTATGGATCAACTTAAGGAAGAAGTTAAGAAAACTAGTCCTACTTCTTCAAATCATTTGATTTACAAAATTGATTTATTAAACAACAAGCTTGACTTGGAGTTAGGTATGATTAAGAATGATCTCAGAGATCTTAAGGTCAATGTCAGTAACTCTCCAGCCACTGACTTGGAAGAAGCTAGACCTGCCATGTTCACTAGTACTCCTAGTATTCCTCCTAGAACCAGAATAACTACAAATGAACCTTTTAGACCAAGCCCTATACCAGAAGTAGAGCAAGCTTTGACGTTACTTCCTCCCATCACTGAATGGCCTAAATTCTCCGGAGAAGGAGAGTAAAACAATGTCAGTTTTATTAAGTTTATTGATTACACTCTTGCTTCTTATGAACTCCCTGATGAAATAGCTGTGGTGAGGTTACCCAGACTGTTTGAGGGAGTGGCTCTTGATTGGTTTATCAATAAGAGGGAAGAATTAGGATATTTACCCTGGAATTCTTGGAAGGAATTAATTAGAAAACAATTTGGTACCAGGATTTGGAAAAGAAAGATGATGAAACCTGTTGAAACCTCCCAGTTTAATCCATCCAAGGACAAACCTCATAAGTGGTGTTTAGACCAGAAGAATAGGTTAGACTGTTTTTAACCAGATGCTGATAAGGAAGAGGTCAATGAGAGACTTCTCAACTTGTGTCCCAGAAAAATCAATCATAGTGTAAGGTGCAGAATGCCCATGAACTCTGATCTCTCTACCTTGGTAGGTATATTGGAAGAAACTATAGAAATGAATGGTCTTGACAAAAGAATTAACAGACTCCCCACGGAACAAAATGCTAGGAGCAGAGAAGAATAAACTTCCAAAACTAAATATTCCCCTGCTGCTAATATAACCACCTTGGAAGTCAAGAAGACTTCAGATTCCAAGGAAAAAGTATGTTGGAACCGCAATCAAACAGGAAATGTTAGAACTGACTTTCCACAGCCCAGGAGAAGAATTAATCCTATTGAAGGAGAAGAGTATGACAATCCTGACCCCCAACTTGATGATACTGATGGATCACTCTCTGAATGTGATTTAATGATCACTAACCCAATCAATTTTATTGAATGAAGTATAGGGTCCTCCTGGGACATAAACTCTGTTAATGAGGATTCCAACTTACCTCAAAAATGGAATCCTAACATGAAGATTCTCCATGTCTCTGAGGCTAAGGCCTTGACTCCAAAACCTTCTGCCAGTAAGAGTTACACTTCTGGAAAAACATCCTATGCTACTGGTTTGATCCCAGGTTCCCCTGTTAAGTTACTCTTGGACAGTGGAGCCTTCTGCTCTTGTGTTGGTTCAACTTATTTGGACAAACAAGACCAAAATTGGAGGCTGAACCTATAACCAGTACCTCAGGATAAGTTTAGCAGTTTTAATTCTCCTCTCAATGCCATTGGAGTATGGTCTTCTGACATCATACTCCCTCACTCTAAAGGATCACTTAAACTGAACATTGAATTTTTAGTACTTCAAAATGGAGTATGTGATTAATTTATTCTTGAAAATGATTATCTTTGCCTGTATGGTATAGATCTATTAAAAAGCAAGGGTAGATACTTTACTATAGGGGGAGACTGGAACAAGAAGTTCCAAATATGCCATGTTAATGCTCAGACTTCTAATTCAACCTATGAGAAACACTTGGGAAGTTTTGACCAAGAATACTTCTATCAAGAAGCTTTGAATTCCCTACTCAAGGAAGAACAAAAACATGAAATCTTGCAAGTTTGCTTTGAAAATCAGAATGCTTTCTGTACCAAGGATCATTCCATTGGTAATATCAAAGGACATGACATGATTCGAACTTTAACCATTAAACCTCCTTACCCACCTAACCTTAGGAGACCTTCTTACCCTTCTAGTCTAAAATCTAGAGCTGCTCTGGGAACTCATATCCAGGAGTTAGTTGACTTAAAAGTCTTAAGGAAAGTAGGACACAATGAACAAGTGGATATTACTACCCCAGTAATCATAGCCCGGCATAATGATAAGTCAAGAATGGTTGGAGACTTTAGAATGCTAAATAACTATACCCAAGCTGATTACTATCCTATTCCAAGGATTGACCACACTCTACATAACCTCTCAAAGGCTAAATAAAGCACTACTATGGACATTCTGAAAGGTTTGCACCAAATACCTATCAGCCCTGATAGCCGGAAATTCATGAGAATTATCTGTCATTTGGGAATTTATGAGTATCTTAGGATGCCTTTTGGTATTGAAAATGGTCCTTCTCATTTTCAAAGGATGATGGACACAGTTCTAGGATTATTCATCACACAAGGATGGATTATGGTGTAAATTGACAATGTTATCATTTACTCTGATGATTGGGATACTCACATGGAGAAAATAAGGCTAGTACTCAACAACATCTCTGCTGTGGGATTAAAGGTATCAATGAAAAAGTGCAACTTTGGATTTGGAGAACTCAAGGCCTTAGGAAACATTGTCTCTGAACTAACTTTAGCTGCTGACCAAAGCAAGATAGCAGCCTTGATGAACAGGCCAATGCCTCAGAATAAAACTGAAATTCTATCTTTTATTAGCTTCTGCAGCTACTATAGGAAGTACTTACCAAAGTTTACTCTTCCAACCAAGTTTCTGTACAAAATCTGCAACAAAACCACCATGTTTGAAATGACTCATGACAGAGTCAAGAACTATGAGGAACTCAAGATTTCAATGACCTCAGCTCCAGTACTGATTTAGCCAGACTATTCTAAACCTTTCAAGCTCTATATAGATGCCAGCATAGACGGGCTAGGAGCTGCTTTACACCAAGAAGTCATAGAAAATGAAAAACCAGTGGAAAAACCTCTAGTCTTCATATCCAGACAGGTTAAAGACACTGAGAAAAGGTATGGTGCAAGTCAAATGGAATGTCTTGCCTTAGTATGTGCTCTGGAGAAACTCAATTACTACTTGGAAGGCACCAATTTCACTGTAATTACTGACTGCAATGCTGTCAGGACATTGATGAACATGAATAACCCTAGTAGGAACATGTTAAGGTGGCAGATAGCCATACAACAGTACAGAGGTCAGATGACCATAGTTCAACAAGCTGGTACTAAACATCAGAATGCTGATAGCTTGAGTAGGAATGCTTTGCCCAATGATCCAAGTAATCCTGCTTATGACCCAGAGGACAATGATATATTTCCTATACTGAATATTAAAAAAGTTGATATTGAGGCTCCTATTTTAGGAATCCACACCTGTGAACTGGATGAATCTTTGTTCAACTCTATCAAGGAGGCTTAAAGCTCTGATATGAAGACTTTAATCACCATTATGAAAAGTACTTCTCCGCCATCTGAACTGATTAATAGTCTACCTGAGACTCTTCTGAAATGTTACAAAGCTGAAAGGTTCAACTTATAGGATGGTCTAGTATACTAAAGGCACCAGAATTTGAGTGTCATAGTCTTAACTAAGATAGACCATATCAAACATATCCTGGCTGAGTGCCATGATAAATGCTCTTCTGGCCACTGATCTACTGATAGGACCTTAGAGAAAGTCAAACAAACTGCTTGGTGCATCAATTGGAGAGACTAAACTATCCAATATGTTACCAGTTGTGAAACTTGTCAGGAGTCCAATAGGACCACTGGGAAAAGGTTTGGTCTACTAAAGAAGATTGCTGAACCCAACAAAAGGTGGGAAATCATCAATATGGATTTTGTAACTAAATTAACCCCAGGAGGTTCTTATTCCTACAACTCAGTCCTGGTTATAGTAGATAGGTTCTAAAAGAAAGCAAAGTTTCTACCTAATAACAAGGAAGACACTTCTATGGAAGTTGCCTTGTTATTCTGGAATAGACTCATTGCTAATTTTGGAGTACCCAAGATTATTATCAGTGATAGAGACACCAAATTTACCTCTGAGTTCTGGAGAAATCTTCATGACATTCTAGGAACTACCTCAGCTTTCTCTACAGCTTATCACCCCCAGACAGATGGTTTAGCTGAAAGAATGATCCAGACTCTAGAAGATATGCTCAGAAGGTTCTGTTCTTTTGGTATAAAATATAAGAATTCTGATGGTTATTGCCATGACTGGGTTAGTCTTTTACCCAAATTGGAGATGGCTTACAACAGTAGCAAGCACTCCACTACAAAAGAAGCACTCTACACACTGGAAAGAGGATGGATCCCTAAATTACCCAAGGATAACATTAACCAGCAGTTAACAAATATCCATCCTACTTCACTTGATTTCAAGAACATGATAGAGGTAGCCAATAAGAATGCTCTTAAGTGTGTTCAGGATGCTATTGAGTATAACCAACAGAGGTGGGATAAAACCCATAAAGAACCTGATTTCAAGATTGGAGATCAAGTATTAGTTTCTACCACTAACTTTAATAACTTAGCTGGTAAAAGGAAGCTCAGACCAGCTTTTGTAGGACCTTTCACTATCAAAAAGCTTCATGGTAAAAAGGCTGTGGAAGTAATCTTGAGTGATGAAATCTCTACAAAACACCCAGTCTTCCCATTAAGTCTCATCAAACACTACCACCCAAGGGAGGGAGAGCATATCCCTTCACCAGAATTACCTGTTGCAGAAGAAACTGGAAAAGACAGAGGAAAATTTAGCAAGATCCTTAAGGATAAGAAAGACAGGATCAATGGAAAAGATGTTAGACTCTACCTAGTCAGATACAAGGGAGAGTCAGCTGATAAAGATGAATGGTTGCCTGAACACAATATCCCAGATGGACCCATAAACTTGAGAAATTACAGAGCTAGCAGAAGGCATTAGACCAAGGATTTTTTTTTCAGATATAGACATCTTGGATTGGGGGAATGTCAGCTTGCTACTATGTACAGAGCAACCTGTCAAAGTAACAGAAGAAATATGACAAAAACAATTAAATAAGAAAAGTAAAATGAACTAAAGAAGGAGTGAGAAATCCACAAATATTATTGCAGAAATGTATTCCTCACCCAAAATTGGCTAGGGTCACTGACTGACCCCACCCTGGAAATCCAACTCCTTCTATTTTGGAATAATTAAATAAAAAAGGGACCAAAATCCACAACACCAATATGGCACCTTTTGGCCCTTTCAATATTTCACATGTAGTGTCACGTATAGGTTTTAGAACTAAATTTCACTAAGAATTGGAGTGTTGTGTATATTTTAGGAGTTACACACGGAAATGTGTTATGTCACAATTCCCGCAGGCAGCCCCACATCCTTACACAATCCTACATACCCAAAGCTACACATTCCCGCGTACAGAGGTCACGCGCGCAGCTAATTTTGCCAGGAACGCAGCGGATCCTACCCCACGTGCATCTGAATTGACTGATCCCCGTGCCTGGATCAGTTGTGACCAACCTGACAACCAGGTACCACTCAAGGTAGCTACAACCTAGTTAGGGTTATCTGACATATGTAATAACCTGACATATGCTTTAGTAATAGTCTAAAAACTATAAAACTTAAATAAAATTAATATGAAACTAAGTTTAAGTATTTCTTAATAATAAACCAAATATTGAGGATTACCACAGAAATCACTTATCCTGGTCTTCAAAGACCACAAAAAAATACTAGAGGTCATCATAAAAATTATTAAAACTTACCTGCGTGCTCAGAAGATGATGGAAAATCATTAAATTTCCACATCTGTCCACTTTAAAATAATAGTAATAGTACAAATGAAGGATGAGTGCAGAATGATCTTATTTACGCCATAACAGATTAACAGATTCTGTGGCTAAAATAGCACAGATATCCAGCAGGTGTGATGTCAGCTGATTGACAGCACCAAGTAGACGTGCTAATCTTGCCCTGACTGGCTTTCCAGCCTCAGGAAAAAAGCAGAACCCTCTCTACGCGCCCTGAGAAGCTCATAGTCACCCCAAAAAGGTATTTATACAGACCTCTTTGGACCTATTATTCCCCATCAGTTTACCAGGAATTATTATTATCAATCAGACACTGTGTAATTGTTATTCACGTTCTTATAAAGAGATAAGCAAGTGATTTATGACATATTCTGTAGTATTATTATTTATTTCTCAAAAAACCAATCAAAACATTGAAGTTAGTCAAGCAAATCTACCCCATCTTCTCTGAAACCCTTCCTATTATTGCAGGATTTTCGTGGTAAAGTGCTCAGAGTGAGTGTTTCACTTCCTTTCTTGGACACTGTGCTTTTTTTACCAGCCATATCAGTGGAATAAGCCCTTTTTAAAGCACCCATCTTCATTCCAAGGCTCTTAAACTGCCTAAGGAGGCCCCTTTAAGAGAGGTTGTTTGTCTGTAAAGACCCCCAGTAGTATAATACTGTGGCCCCTCTTTTATGAAATATTGAAAACCCTTTTTAACCAAACCAATTAAACCTTGCATCAGCTCTTAAAATATTCATTGTTTGAGCTTTTCACATGTTTATCATTGGAATACTATTATTATTATTATTATTATTATTCCAGTATCTATTATTGTTCTCTGTAGCTAAAGGACTTCAAGATTCCTGGTATCAGAGAGCTGACAGCACCACCACGCAAGGTATCTGAGGCAAGTGAAAACAATGTTGTTTGCACAAGGTTGCTTGAATGTTCCCTATAAGTAGCAAGCCCTTTGTGGATGTCCCAGCAACGTCCCAAAGGGAGGTGCAAAGTCAAAGGTCCGCGCTGCAATTCAACTACCATATACCACCAGTGCCAGAGATCAAGTTATTAGGTATTTGGAACCCTGGTAAGTCAAGGCTTAGAGACTGACAATAAGTAAAAAATCAAAGGAAAGAAAATGGAACTAATATAATCTTCTTTGTTTTTAGTACTGCCACAATTCTGGCAATATACCACTATTACACCACCGCCGCCACTGCCATATACTGGGTTGATTGGGTTTGAAGTGCAAAGTGAAGTGCAAGCTGAGGAACCACAGAAATTTGAAGAGGAAACAGAAGAAGGAAAAATGACTGAAAGGGAGATGGAAACAGAGCAAAGGGAGGAAAATGAAGAGGAAGGAAACGGGATAAAAGGAAGGAGTGGAATGGATGGGAGGTGGAGGAACAGAATGGAATGGAAAGGGATGAGAAGGAGGGCCAAGATGAGGAGAACCGGGTGCAAGTCAAAGGGCCAATCAAAACTGATGCAAGGCAATTGACTGGCAATGTTGGGGAAGATTCTTCAAGCGGCCAAAGGAAGAGAGCTCACAAGGAACTCATGGAGGAAGGTGGATGGAATACCCAACCAAAGAGAGTTTGGACTGCAAAGTGCAAGGAGATCTTTGAGAGATATCTGTTGGGGCAAGTGATGATCTTGTGAAGGCTGTCTTATTTGGTAGACAACAAAGATTTGCAAGAATTTAGGTCAATGGTAGAGGAATTGAACAAGAATTGGGAGGAAGCAGAGAGAGAAATAAAGGATAATTTGTAAAAATGTATTTTTTAATCATATATATATATATATATTATTATTATTATTTATTATTATTATTATTATTATTATTATTATTATTATTATTATTATTATTATTATTATTATTATTATTATTATTATTATTATTATTATTATTATTATTATTATTATTATTATTATTATTATTATTATTATTATTATTATTATTATTATTATTATTATTATTATTATTATTATTATTATTATTATTATTATTATTATTATTATTATTATTATTATTATTATTATTACTATTATTATTATTATTATTATTATTATTATTATTATTATTATTATTATTATTATTATTATTATTATTATTATTATTATTATTATTATTATTATTATTATTATTATTATTATTATTATTATTATTATTATTATTATTATTATTATTATTATTATTATTATTATTATTATTATTATTATTATTATTATTATTATTATTATTATTATTATTATTATTATTATTATTATTATTATTATTATTAATATTATTATTATTATTATTATTATTATTATTATTATTATTATTATTATTATTATTATTATTATTATTATTATTATTATTATTATTATTTTTTCAAGGGGAATAGGATTTTTATTCCAAAATAAAATAAAACATGAAGGGATAAAAAATTGTGAAAAGAAATGGGGGATAAGTTTTGAGAAAGGAAAAGGAAACAGAATCAGGAAACGGGAGGATATTAATGGGAGGAATGGTATGGAAGTAATGGAACACAATGGGAGCTATGATTGTCAAGGTTTGTGAGGATAACTTGCATGGAATTCTCAAACCAAATTGGGAGAGTTTCCAAGGTGATGGGCTGGTTCCCACAAGGTGGAATCTTTGTCAGAATGGAAGCCAGTCCATTCAACAAGGTATTGAAGCTTTCCTTTGGGTAACCTGGAATCCAGCATACGGCTTACTTCCCACTCTAACTGATCTTGGACGCTGACTGGTTTGGAGGAGGATGAATCTTTCCCGGGTATAGGACTTGAGCTGGCTCTAGGAGAGACACATGAAAGACCGGGTGGATACCTTTCCATTTTGCTGGTAAGGTGAGGTTAAAGGCGTTAAGGGAGACAGTTGATTTGACTTTGAAGGGTCCAAGCTTTCTTTCACAGAGTTTTTGAGTTGGGCAAGTACTTAAAATATTGCAAGCATCAAGCCATACCCAATCTCCTACTGCAAAGGTTGGGGACAAAGTTCAAAGCTGATCTGCTTGTTCCTTGTAGCACTGGTTTTCTGCTTTGAGGTTGGTTCAAAGTTGCGTCTGAAGGGATTGGATGTGATTAAGGTAATTGGTAGCAGGTTGAGAAGGTGCTACATTGTCAGCCCCCTGGATGCCAAGACCCTTGCTATCCTTTAGCTATCAGAGGTGATAGTATAAATAATAAATATATTATTTAATAAATTCAGCAAATATCCATAAAATAATTGGATAAAGCTTATTGCAAGGTTAATTGGTTTGGTTATGGTTTATTGTTATAAATAAATATAGATAAATTGATTATTATATATTTTTATAGAGGGGTCACAATTATATTGGGGATATTTAACACCTCTCTTCAGGATTTCAGTATGAAAACACGTAGTCCTGGTTACTTTGGGCTCTTTAGTTTAAAGGATATTTTGCCCAAAGATAATATGTATATAAAATACATGGTGGATTGGCAGGGATTTTTAACCAAGCTTCCACAAAAGAGAAAGGATAATGAAAATCACTGGTATATTATGAAATCCTTTGAGTATCTGTTTGAGACGTGTACTGATGGGTTAAACCTGTATACTGGGGTTATAAGGTTGTTCAGCAGTTTAAATTAATAAAAAGAGGTTGAGAATGGATATTATTGATCAGACTAAGCCATAAATCACTTACTTAGCTCTTATAAGTATTTGATTAACTTGGAACAGTGTCTGGATATAAATATAACTGGGTCTCTGCCCATCAATATCCTCAAAAGAGCTCTTTATTTATAGCTTTTGGAGTCCCAATATTGTCCTTCTGAGGGGTACAGGGGCTCAAAGGGACAGACACTGAGGCTAACAGGGTAACCAGTGGTAGACTGTCACCTGTTCTTGGTGCTGTAGCACAGGTAGCATCTAATTCCTCAGGGTGGGGGAATTATTCTACATTATAATTGATATTTGGATGTGTGAATAACACTAATCTGTCCTGTTTATGTATTATTGAATTAATTATCCTTAGTAAATGTTACCAGTAGGTTAATAATTATTTTAATAGACATTCCTACAGAAATTCTGATTTCAGGTGAGTTTTCATTATGTATTAAATAATTGGAGTAAAGTCATGATATTTATTCTACTCCTTATTTTCAAATTTCAGTTCAATTAACTAAATAATTACTTGAAAATATAAGTAATGGGAATTCATACAATCGTTTTATAACATTAGTTTTCTTAGTATGTCACGAAAATATTGATTTCTAGAAATTGTCATAATAGTATATTAAAGTATTTTAATATATTTTTAGAAGTTGTCATTGTCTTATTTTCGACATTCTTGGTACTTTGAATTATATTTAATAAAAAATACCTATGAGGGTTATTTAAGTATTGTCATATAATTTTATTTACTTCTAGACTATCTACTATCCACAGGAACATTTATTACATATGTAGAATGTTCCTGTGTGGGTTATAGCATCTTTATGCGGTACCTAAGTTTCTCAGGCAGCCTTTCACTTTGTCAACCTATAGTCCCGTGGCTGCGTACTTGTCAGAGGCCCGGGGCTGCATACACAACCTTAAAGGAGTTACAGGGCTGTCTCTCAGCCGCACGCAGGTGCATTGGCTGCCGCGGCTGCATGTGGGAATTGTGACAGAACACATTTCTGTCTGTAACTCCTAAAATATACACAAAAACTCAATTCTGACTGAATTTTAGGTGTGAAACCTCTACATGATAATACGTGTGAGATATTTAATTGGCCAAAAGGGCAAATAGTGGTGCCGTGGCATATTGGTCTTTCTTTTCCTTAATTATTATTTAAAAATATGAGGAGTTGGATTTCAAGGATGGCGTCAGTGAGTGAAACTACCTAATTTTGGGTGGAAAATCCATTTCTGTCATAATATTCATGGTTTTCCTACTCCTTCTTAGGTTAATTTTATTATTATTATTTTTATGTTATTTCTGTTACTTTTTCAGCTTGCTCTGCAATAGTAGCAAGCTGGAATACGTTAAAGGAAGAAAAAGTTGGATTTCTACCATAATGAGTCTGAAAGGGCAACTGTTGGTGGAGGAATGAGTGGAGTTGTTGTAGGAAAATTTGGATAATGGGAGCCATTGCAACCAGTTGTCCTGTTGGTAGGAAACGTACATTTGGAGGTAATTTTTGAGGATCTGATTGACTTGCTTGGTTTGTCCATCCGTTTTGGGTGGTAAGCCATTGATAAATTGCAAGTGATCTTCAAACGTTGGCACAGCAAGGTCCAGAAGCTAGAGACAAAAAAAGATCCACAATCACTAATTATGTTATCAGGGAGACAATGCTTTGAAAATACATATTCTATGAATAAATTAGCTAAGTCTTCAGAAGAGGCCATCACATTACTGCAAAGAAATACAGCCATCTTTGAGAAGCAATCTACTACTGCTAAAATAGAATCATAACCACTAGAAATAGGTAATTGCAAAATAAATTCCATAGAAAGCAATTGCTAAGAAATAGGCAGAATTGAAAGTGGCTGGAGCAGCCCATACTTCTAATGTTTTGAGGACTTGCTCCAATTGCAATCATAGCACGCATGAACATATTCTTTTACTTCATTGGGCATACCAGGCCAATAGAAGTCTTGTGAAATCAATTTGTAGGTTTTATCCTGCCCATAATGACCAGCAAGTGGAGAATCATTCCTTGACTTGAAGATATCTAACTTAGTGCAAGGATTATCTGGTACTACTATACAGTTTTTATAAACTAAAGAATCATTTTTGTCAATACTATAATCACTATATAATAAGTTTGCATTCTTGCAAATTTTGCTACACTTGAGGTTGTTGAGTTGATATTTTTGAAGTTTTGAAGCTAGATCTCAAAGGTGAGTGATGTTTGAACTGAGTTTGGCAGATTGGCTTGAGAAAAGTGTCCTAAGGGTTTCAGAGTTGTTGTCGGCAAAGGTGCTCCCCCCACCTGGGTAAAGCTTGTCCCAATGTGATAAAGCATCAGGGACTACCGCTTGTTTACCAGGACGGTAAGTGGTTGTGAAGTTGAACTTGGAGATATATTTGGACCAACGTGCCTGCCTGCGTGTAAGGACTTTTGAGCTCATGAAATATTTCAAACAATTGTGATCAGTTAAGACCTCAAAAGGTTCCATAAGACTCAAAAGGTATGAAAATTTTTTTTTCAAGAAATAAACAATTGCAAGAAGTTCCTTGTCATGAATCTTGTAATTGAGCTCTGCAGCAAGCAATTTGCAAGAATTGAAAGCTATGGGGTAAAAGAGAGAAGAAGAGGAGGAAAACTGCAAGATTACTCCTGCAATTGCATAGTTGCTTGCATCTGTTTCTACCATAGTGCAAGCTAGCTCATTATAGTGAGCAAGTATTGGAGACGTGGTAAATGCTTTTTTCAAAGCATCAAAATTCAAAGCAGCTTGTTCTGTGAAAAAAATGGGGGTCTTTTTGAAGAAGGTTAGTAAGGTTTATGGTTTTCTTGGAATAATGCTCAATAAACCTTCTTTAAAAATTACTGAAACCAAGGAAAAATTGAAGAGATTTGATAGAAGAAGGTGGGGGCCAGTCCAATATGCGCTGGCTCTTGGCTGGATCCATTGATAGTCCTTGCTGCAAGACTATGACACCTAAAAATTGAAGAGAAGCAGTATAAAATTTGCACTTAGAGGCTTTTTCAAACATTTCATTTTGCAAAGTTGCTGCAGCACCTCTGGCACATGTGCAATGTGATCCTCAAGAGTCTTTGAGTAGACTAGTATATTGTCAAGATACAGCACGAGATAATTTTCTACAGGTCAGAAAAAATGTCATTGAAAAAATGTTTAAAAGTGGAAGGAGTGTTGCAGAGGCTGAAAGGCATGGCAGTATACTCATAACTTCCAAAACATGTTCTCATTGCCATCAAATACTCATGACCTTTTGCAATGCAAACTAGATTATAGGAGCCTCAAAGGTCTAACTTTGAGAAATAAGAAGCTCCATGGAAGAGATTGAGGAGGTGCAACATAGGTGGCACTGGGTAGGAATTCTTCCGGGTTACCTGGTTCAGTTTCCTATATTCAAAAAAAAGGCAAAGTCGGGGGTCTTTTTTTGGAAAAAATAAGACAGGTGAACCAGTGTTTGAATTGCTTTGTTGAAGAAATGCTTTTGATACATTTTCCGCAATTTATTCTTGAGTTGCGTTTGATTACTGCTTTGAGAGAGAGTAGACTGGTCCATGTGCCAGTGGTGGGCCAGTAATTTCAATTTTATGGTTGCAAGAACGGAATGGAGGAAGTTTATCTGCCTTTACAGCTGAAAAGAGGTCAGCAAAGTCATGATAAACCAAAGGTAAAGACTCTCAAATTATTTCTAAATCTTCAATCTTGTTGTATTTGAGCACGGGGTTTAAAGTGCTAGCATGATGTGAGAGGATTAGGGAGCTCCAAATAAACCATTTGGTTGGTGCCTGTTTCTCTTTGAAGAAACAAGGAAGAGGTAATTTGGAAAAATAAGAAATAACTCCCAAATCTGAAGTGGGAACTTGGGAATGAAGGTCAGGATATTGCAAATCTCCCGGAGGAAAAGTGTCATCCAACTCAATGAAAGTGTCAGGTAGGCTGCTTAATTCCTGTTTGACGGAAGGGTTAGTTTCCTGGGGTTGCAAGGTTTGAAGGTTCATTAATCCTTCTTGCCAATTCACATCTGGATTCCAGTGGACTAGGAAATGATGGCATAGAATGATATCATCCATTCCAGGAATATCCAAGACAAATAAATCCCATTCAAAGCTGGGGAAATTAGAAAATGCAAAGGTCCATTTTGCCCTTTGGGAAACCCAATGAGACTGCTCAGTTGCACTACTTACTAAATAGATACGGAACCTATCAATCTTGGAACGCCTAAGAGTTTTGGAAGTGGCAAAAGATTCACTTATAAAACAAAAATTAGCACCAGAATCAAGTAAAACTTGATAAGGGGAGTTGTTGGAATGGAAAAGGACAAATCTCAAACTTGGAGCACCTAGTGACTTGCAAGTGCAAATATTGACTTGCTGTAATTTAGATAATGTGTGGTCTTGTGAGTGTCAGGAAAACTACAACCTAATTTTTTGACTTTTTAGCTACTTCACGCCCTAGCTGCTTTGCCCAACTATAAACATCATTTTTACCTCCACAATACATACATAACCCATTCTTTTCCCTCCTTAATCATTCCTCATTCTGGAAAATCCCAGTTTCTTTGTCCAGGAACTTTGGAGTTTCAGTGACGGGCTTTCCTGTTGGGTTGCAGTGTGAGGTTGGATTTGGTCTGGATTGCTTTGGATTCTTCAAGGATTTTTTTGAGGAGTTTTCGCCCTTTGAGCCAAAGTTAAAGGTACATGGTTGTTTTGTCAAGAGCAGTTCTTGTTGTGATAAAAATTATCAAGCTCAATCACCCGGTTGATTAACTGCTGAAGGAAGTTTGTCTTATGTCCCCCAACTGCCAGTTTTTTGATTAGGAGTGCTGGTAAAACTTTTTGAAAATGAAATAGAAGGGCTGCCTTGTTCCATTGGATGCAAGACCACAGAGTTTTAAAATTGGAAATATAAACAGAAGCTCTACTATTTTCCTTCATCACTAGATTATTGAGTTTGTATTCAGCGTTTCAAACTTCATTAGGGTTGCCAAACAGGGTGAACAGCTTTTTCTCAAACTTGTCCCAATTTTTTAGAATACAAGTGGGACTAGTGTTATCTAATAGTTTGAGCTAGGGTTTGAACCACTGCAAGGATCTTCCACCAAGGAAGGAGGATGCATACATAACTCTAGGTCTATCAGTAGGGAAATTATGAGGATTGTTTGAGAAGATGATTTTGCAGGACTGTAGGTAGGATCTAAGCTTATGAGGGTGTTCCCCAGTAAAATGATCAGGCTGCTTCATGCCCAGGGTACAAAAACTAGGACCAATTGGACCAGATTTCAAGGCAGTTTGGTTAAGCTCCTGGATCAGGGTCAAGAGTAGGGTTGAAGCTTTGGGTTCTGGAGCATTAGTGCAAGCCCTCAATCTGCCATGAGTTGAGGTTTCATTGGAAGAGTCTTCAATTTATTCAAGAGGGTCCACTTCTTCCCAAGAGGGAGAAAGGGGATCATCAAGATGTTTGACCAAAGGAGATTTAGAAGAAGGGACAGGATATAAAGGTTGTCTGACCCAAGAAACGCCGGACCTCCCTACCCAATGGATATCATCATTGTAAGGGGTGAGGGAAGCGTTCCTGGTTGAGTGAGTACGTGAAATTGTAAAAGAAATCTTCATAGCTTGGCAAGCTACAATAGATGAGTTGATTTAGTTTATTTACTGTCAAACAATGTGGAAACATAAGGGGTGATACCCACCAAAGTTGTCCTCAAGTTCCAGAAGTCATTGGTCTAAGCGTCTGTAAGGAGATTGGATGCAATGAGTTTAAGATTAGAGAGAGTGATGATAAGATAAATACCTCCTTTCCAATCCTTCCCCTACCATTCCCTGGTGGTCCGGTGATGATGATATATGATTTATCTATATTGGTGTTATGATCTGATAATGATCCAACCTGGAGTTGAGAGTGAGGTGTTTTTGAGTCCTCCCTCTCAACCCTAACCTAGGTAAAACCACAAGTAACAAGATAGATAAAATATGACCCCAAGTACAGAACCCTAGCTCCACCTGAACTCTACCCTGTACCACCCACCCCGTCCAAAACCCTCCCCTTTGATATCACGTATGTTGGGTTTGTCCTTCTCATGGCGCAGCCCTCCGCCATGCCCTACTTGGAGCCCCCCTGGGTTTATCCGTCTGCGCGCGTCCGCGGATCCCGCAATCTGTGAGTTGGCCTGCACTTATGCCCGCGCAAACCTCTGCCGCGCCCTACTTGGAGCCCCCTGGGTTTATCTTTCCGCGGATCCTGCGATCCATGGGTCAGCCCGCACTTATGCCCACGCAAAACTCCCCTGCGCATATAACCCCTGATTGACCCGCCCTTGCCTTCCAGACTAGCCAACCGCAAGCTTGGTTGGGGGGGCTCCATCAATTGGTCTACGTTCCCTGGGTGGGTTGCGGCCTGCAACACAGCTCCCAATCTAAGGTTATAAATACAACACCACAACAACCACCCCATGTACTATAGGGAAATCTTAGATGATTGTGAGTGCAAAGGAGAAGTTGAGTGAAAGGGAAAGTGCAAGGTAGCAAGGGATAACTGCAAAGTGCAAACTTATGGGGAAGTAACTTGAAACACAGCAAGAGGGATGAATGTTCCTATGGAATGGAACCAAACCAAAGCCCAATGTGATGACCAGATTTAGCAAATGCAAGAACATATGAAATTAACTAACTGAGGAGAAAATCCCCAGGAAAGTAGCATAGCTTTGATAAGTTAATCAAAAATGAATAGATAGAACCTGATGGACAGTCAACTACAGTTACAAGCAATGAGGCAATGATATGAATGGAGTACAAAATGAAAAAACAGTACAAAAATTTCCAAGGTCTTAGCGTAAATGAAAGACAATAGAGGGAAAATGTATTAGAGTGTAAGGGTTGAGAGATGAGGGAGTGAGGTCAGAGGCAATGCAAATATGAAGATGTAGTCTTATGCAGGGTAAGGGACTAGTCCATTTGCAAACTATACAGTTGAGGTGGCTTGACTAGCGTGGGTGCAAAATAGCAAGAGCATGTGACCCAGAATGGGAACCCAAGGGTTATTGATACCCAGGGTGAAAGAGCGGAGCCCAAATGGATGGTGGACTGAGGTAGAGTTGACTGCAAGGTTTGAAAGTTGGTGCTGAGTCAGTTGCCAAGGATGGAAGGTATACATGCAAGCCAGAGTTAGTAAGCGGAAGGCACACTTGATGTTGTGCTTCTATTTTGTCACAATTATGGACAGAGGTAGATGTTACTGAGGAAAAGGGTGTGTCAAAGTGGGAGGAAAATAACCCTTAAGCTTGAAGCGTGACAGTGGCTGACAATCAGAGGTGGGTGACATCATCAGATTTGAATTTCTGGGCTGGCCACTGGAGGAACCTTGCTTGCAAAACCTTGGGAATTTTTTCCCAAAACTTTCATCATAATAGCTTACCCATCAATTCATTTTTAAACTAGCTGATCAAGATAAATCAAAAAATGAATCAAGGTTATTTGTCAATCATTATCCCAAGGGAAAAATTTGCAGGGCCTGATTATGTTTTGAATAATAGCATTTGAGGGCTTTGAAACCATTCCTACCTCCAATGGTGTTAAATATCAATGCAAAATCTGTCAAGGAAGGCCAATGAATACAGAACATCAGAAAAAACATGTTAAGATTGATAGTCATCAAAAAAAGCTTAGAAATATGGAAAAAAATACCCACAAAGGGCCCAAGTATATGGATTCAAACTGAAACTTGGCCAATCATGAGGTGAATGAAAAGTCCTGGATCATTTTCAATGGTGAAAGCCTTGATTTGGAGGTCAATATTGATTCAAAAATTGGAGAATTGAACACAACTGCTTGGATTGAAGACAGCAATGAATTTGAAATGATGATGGATGGGAACAATTCATAAATGCAGAGATGAATTGGGTACTTACATATCCACCTGCGTCAGGCAATGGGGATTTTGATCTTGAGAAGGATGATGAGGTGGAACATTCATGGGAGTGGGGGGATGATAAATGGTTTCCCTTTAGAAACACGGAGGTATGTGATTGTTTTTAGAAAACAAAACAAACAAATCAGACAAAATCATGAAAAAAATGAAAATGAATGAATTGAAACTTACGTTTGGTTGGTTTGCTTGGTTGTAGGAGTTCATTTGATCAATGATAGTGGGTTATACTCACCATATGGTCTTGCACGCCCTCTATTGGAAGATTTGGGGGGTCCTAAACCTTTTTGGGGTTGATTTTCCCGCATGGATCTCCATCTGGTGGGCATGCGCACACATCCAAAAATTCTTGGACTTCCCCACAGAATCCCTAATTTCTGTATTAGGGATCACATGCTTCCCCCTCAAGTTGAAGGGAATCATATCCAATGTAAGTTTTATTTGATGATACCCATTTTTTGAGAAATTAAAATTATATTTTTTTTTAGAAATTTTAGAGTTTGGGAATTTTTTTTATTTTTTTTCAACAATTTCAGGAGCTTTCAAATCTGTATGTGGCCCCCTTGTCAAAATTTTAACCAGAAGAAAACCATGGATTTTATAATTTCAAGCTGTCTCAATCCAAGAAATGGTGGGAACTTCTTTGACCCAAACTAAGAAATCAGATGTTTACTCAAGAATACCAACATTTTTATATATTTGAACCTGCACAAGTAATTTCCAAAGAAATTGTGGTTCCTGTTTTCATTTAATCTTTTGAATAAAAAATATAAGCCAAAAGCTCCCAAATGTAATTTTCCACGCTAACTTCAACCACAGTGAAGATCACCATTCCTGCTAAAGAAAATTTCATGGATTCCAATTCAATGGAAATTTGTAGTGATCAATTACTGAAGGAGTATTCCATAATAGAACAGTTTGGAGTTTTCTTATCAAATATCTGTGACCACAAATTATATGGTGAGTGAAATCATGGATGGAAATAAAAGGAACATGAGAATTAATTTCTGACCTATTTTCAAATTAAATCATCCAACTTTGTTACATAGAAATTGATGAAGAAAGTGAAAATGTGATCAGTCTCCCTAATACATGGCGTTTCAAGGCACAGGAAAAAGTAATAAGACCAGTTCAAATAACACTACATTTGGATGATAATTCAGGAAATATCTCAAAGCATTTCAAAAAACACCAATATTTCTACTTGCCACTATCTGGTCTTTCCCCTCACTTATCCAACCAAGAATATAATTTTCATTTTTTTCAAAATCCAACAGAGCTGGAGTACTTGAAATTGCAGATCAAATAGTTGAAGAGATCAAGTAGGTCCCAAAATGAATCATCCATTGAAATGATATTGAAATTTTTATTTGCAAAACAGTCAAATGGCCACTCAAGGATTTGCTGCCTTTGATATCACCATTTCTCAACCAGTTTTAGTTATCACCACAGTCTTATGTTTTTTTTCAGATTAACAAATTCATGCAGAAGTCAAAAAAACTCACGTTCCTAGAATATAACTCAACCCATGTCAAATTTGCAAATTATCAGTCCCCAATAGTAAAAATAAAAAAACAATTGCCTATCTGCAAAAGTTTCCTCAGATTGATAGTGATGTATTTGAGTTGAATTCTCAAATTCTTTGAATAAAAATGATTATCTTTGATAATATTTTTTTATATATTTCAAGGCCCCTAATCCCGCCAGAATTTGGAGTGAAACCACTGAAAACACACATCAACTCTATGAAATTTCCAAAATAAATCAATTTTTTTTCCAAATAATGTCTTCATCCTATGTTCTTGTGGATTCAATCAATAAGAAAGCTATGGAAAAAAATAGAGAACCAGCAATCCTTCAAAAAATTAAAGAACTCAAACAAACAGACTACTCCATACTCTTCAATCCATTTTTGAAGCTTGAAGGTGTTTTTCTAACTAAATTAATTAAATTTTCATGATTATCAGACATTAATTTTTTTTCAAATTTAACAGGATTTGATGGCTGCCTTGACACTCCAATGGAAATATTCATGTTGTTCTCCTTGGTATTGTCAAATAATTGGTCCAAGAATTTGTTCAATCTTTGAATAAATATGAATTACAATGACTGAGTGGATACACCCAGTCTTTCAGCACCAATTCACCCACCATACCTTCCCCTCAGCCAAAAAATTCAATCAAACATTCACTCAGTCTGGTTAGAAAAGATTTATAAATATTACTTGAAGCTACAACCTTCAATTTTTTCACTTTATGAAAGCTGAACAAAGAATTCTGTGGACCTCCCTTTGTCAACTTTGCACTTTCACATTTCAGACTCACATCAAAGATATGAATGAAAATCAAACTCAACTGAAGGCACCAATGACAATTTTTATATCATTTGATCAAGATTTCTGGAAAATGGATCAAAAAACCCAAGATTAAAATGCTTCTTCACCTCCCAGAATCAGTCTTGCATTTTGGTCCAGCTAGTCTTTTGTCACAACTGCCCCTGGCGTGCAAGGGGCTGAAGGCACAGGCACTACTGCTCACAGAACTCAGGATAGAGATAAGAGGTTGATTGCAAATGAGAAGGGGATGTAGAGTAAGGACAAGGATGAGGAGATGAGTCCAGGAGTAAGGCTCTGAAGGATCTGATGAGGGAATCCTGTAAGAGTAACACCAGACGGATAGGTGAGGTGAGTAAGGTAGGCTGATTGGCTTTCTTTTGCTGAGATGACACCTATTGGATGAGGGGCTAACCAATAAGAAGTAGTATACTCATTCATTGGGGGAATTAGTCCAAGGGGAGAGGAGTGGCCAGTATATGTGAGAGCTGAGAGGAGGCTTTGAGGATTGGATGACTGGTGCTGGGTTGGGAGGTCCATGGCATTACATGTGGACCAATTGGGTTGAAGGTTGCAGATTGACAGATTGAGTAATGGGCCTGTCCAGGAAGGTCATGTACTGAGCTGGAGTATGGGTTGTCCAGCCAGGAGTATGTACTATGGGTTTACTGTATGTACTTCTCATGCTAGATAGGGTTTGAAGGAGAGATGAGGATGCACCAAGCCATAGAGAGGTGGAGGGTGTGCCTGGGAGATTACCTAAATGCTGCAGGATATGCAGGGGGATACTTCAGGATGTTCAGTAGTGGAGTGTGATTGAGCTGGGCTGAGGTTGGCTGAGGGCTGAGTAAGCCGGAGGATACTGAGTCAATTTGGTTATGACAGTACCTCCCCAGAAGAGGAAGGGGTAGCTCCTGATACCCATAACAAGAGGTGAGAGTATTTTTATATCCTCAAGATGACTGAACTATCTTTTCCCCCACCATATCCATCACCATTGCCACCCGATACCTGTCCATCCCTTTCCCCTTACAGTAGATCTTCCACCCCCTCATTCAGTATGGAAATCACCAACGGTTATCACCCTGTCAACCAGTATTTTCCTCCTTGTTCCCGGTGTGCCAAGACTGAAAAGATTTGCATCACCAGGATCACTCCCAAGTCTGGGCAGTGCGAGTATTGTCAATGATACAAAAGACCCTGTTCTGGAACTCACGACGCCGGAAGAAAGGTACTAGGACCTGTTGTTTGGGTGAAGGATGAGTTGTGTCCCAACTTTGAAGTGAAGGAGGCGCCAGACAATTTGAGCGTGTTGCTAGGCGTGGAGAGTAGGGTAGGGGCTTCAGACAGTGAATTTTTCTCCCTTTTTTTTTGTAGTTTAGATAGGCTGACTCCAGCCGTGATTTTATTATTGTAGTGGAGGCGCTGAAGGAGAAGATGAAAAGACTGGAGAGGCGCCAAACAGAATTGATGAGGAAAGGACAGCTGGCGTTGGACGGTACTTCAAAGAAGGGAGCAACCAGTTTGAACGCAATGGACGTGCATTGGGGGACCCCTTATTCATCTTTGATTAGTTCGATTGCGGATTCCGAGTGCGTAGGGGGTCAATCAAACCTTCGTCAAAGCCAGGCCGGCCCGGTCAAAGACGGTCAAACCACCGTCAAAGCGGTCGAAGCAAGCCAAAAGGTGGTCAAACCAATCGAATTTCGAAAAGGCCAAATCAAATCCATTGAAGTTTGACGATTGAAGGTCAAACCCGTCAAAGTTCGACAATCAAAGGTTGGTGCCGTCAAAGTTTGACGGTCAAAGGTTGAAACGGCCGAGGTTTGAAGGCCCGGGGTCAAACCCGTCAAAGTTTGACGCAAGGTGGTCGAGGTGAAAGAGCCGCGTAGAAGGGCGGTCAAAGCGGTGGTGATCCGGTCAAAGCATGGGCAAGGTAGCGGAGAGGGGATTGAAGAGGCGTCGAAGCGTCAAAGAGACGTTGAGATTCAAAATTCAAAAGTGGTTCAAACCGCCGGGGAGCCAAACGCCGGGAACGCCGCCGCCGCCTCTATTGAAGTCAAAGTCAAAGTCAAGGAGGGCGTCGAAGCGGGGCAAGAGGAGGAGGAGGATGAAGATGCTCCTGGAGAGCCTGACAATGATGAAGAAGAGGAAGAGGAAGAAGAAGAGGACAAAGAAGAGGACAAAGGAGAGGAAGAAGAAGAAGAGGAAACAGGAAACATGGAAAGGGAAGGAGGTGGAGTGGAGCAGGGTAAGGGAAAGGTTAAGGAAGTTATAGAATTGGAGGATGATTCCCCCGGCCCTCAGTCTGTTGGAGAGTTGGTCGGGAGGTTACTGGCTGAGGATGGAGTGATAGAGGATATAGGAAAGTGACCCAGGGGGATATTGGATTTTATGCTTGCTCTGGAGGAAAAGTAGTTGGACCCATGGATGCTATTGAAGATGATCCAGTGGGGGACTTGAAGGAGATTGAAAGGCATCTTGGGAGGTTTTCAAAGGATTCCAGGAGCAATGCCATTTTTGGGTGGAGTTTGAATAATGGGGCAGAAGTGGAGAAGAAAAAGGAGAAGAAGGAGGCAAAAAAGGAAGTGTTGGCAGAGCTAGAGGATTTTTTATCTTTTTCTGGTGTAACCTATGAGTTGGGAGCTACTGCTAAAGATAAGGAGGAATATGAGGGAAGGAAGATAAAATTGGCTAGTGTTTGGGTAGCTAAAATTACTGATTTGATTGATAAGATTGACAGGGAGTGGTAGATGGAAAATTTTTTTGTTTTCTTTTAATTTTCTGGATGTAGATGGATGAAATGGAAATAGGTTTGATTTGGTTTATTGTTTTGGGAGAGTGGGAGTGAATTTTTTTGAATTATGGAGAAAGCACAAGGAAAAGGATGGAGTTGGTTGGGGAACCAGAATGGCTATTATGAGGGTTTGGGTTTGGAAGGATAGAGTGCGTGGAAGTCGTGGAGGAGGTCTGATCAGTTGGTGAGATTGGCTACTGGTTCCCATGAGGTTCTTTCAGAGTCTTCTAAAAAACCTTTCCATTCGACTAAATAGAGGAGTTTGCCACGTCTAATCTTGGATTCCAGGATCTGAGACACTTCCCACTCTTCCTGGCCATCAATCTCCACTGGTTCTGGGGGTGGATGGTGGTTAGGAGAGTCTGGGTCTGAGGAGTAGGGTCTGAGAAGGGAAGCGTGGAAAACGGGGTGGATGGAAGACCATTGATCAGGGAGTTGGAGTTTGAAAGCATGAGATCCTATACATTCAATAATGAGAAAATGACCCAACCAACGCTCAGAGAGCTTCTTGGAAGGTCTGTAAGTATTGATATTCTTTGCAGATAACCAAACTTTATTCCCAGGAGCAATACCTTTCAGAATGTCTTTTATATTACGGTCAGCATAGTACTTATACTTATCCATAGACTCTTTTAATTCTTTCTTTAATTGAATCTGGTTCTTCTGAATCTGGTCCAGGTAGTGACTGGCAGGTTGGTTGTCCAACACATGCAGGAAGTCAAAGCTTGGGTGCCTTCCATAGAGGGTAAAGAAGGGTGATTGCTGGGTAGAAGTGTGGACACTGTTGTTGTAAGAGAATTCTGCCAAGGGGAGCCAAGTATCCCAGTCGTCCTGATGGTAACTGATATACATTCTGAGGTATTGTTCTAGTAATTGATTGATTCTTTCAGTTTGACCATCTGTTTCAGGGTGGTAGGCTGTGGAGAGATTCCTTTGTATCTTTAATTTTTCACAAAGTGTTTTCCAGAAAGAAGAGATGAATAGGGAGCCTTGGTCACTTATGATGTCAGCAGGTAGGCCATTTTTGGAGAAGACATGACTGATGAAAAGTTTAGCAAGTTCTACTGCAGTCAGTGTACCAGTTGTTTGAATGAAGGGGGCCATCTTAGAGAAACGGTCCACCACAACAAGGATAGAATCAAATCCATTGGAGAGAGGGAGTTGAGAGATGAAGTCCATAGAAAGAGAGGTCCAAGGGCCATTGGGAATTGGAAGAGGTTTGAGAGGTCCTAGTTTCTTTTCATGCATTGCCTTGTTCCTGTTGCAAAGGTAGCAGGCTGAAACGTAGTCCTTGACATCCTTTGACATTCCATTACAGGAGAAGGATCTCTTGATGAGGTTGAGGTTCTTCTGTTGGCCAGGGTGACCTGCAAGAGGAGAATCATGTCTTTGATAGAGTATTTTTTGTTTAAGATGGTTAGCTTGGTCAGGTATGACCACTTTACCCTGGAACAGGAGTAAGCCACTAAAGCGGTCTAAGGAGTAATCAGTTACTTCTTCATTCTTATTCAATCTTTTAATGATTCCCTGAAATAACTTGTCAGCTTGTTGACCAGAAGTCAATTCACTCAGTTGATTTTCAAGTTTATTAGCAGAAATAAAAAAGAGTTTAGAAGCTTCAACTTCATCTTGTTTCAGAAGCTGTTGAAAATTTCCAGGATTCTTTTCAGAATATGGCGTTCCCCCCGCTGGATACACGTCGTCCCAACATGGCAGGATATCTGGGATGGTTGAGAGTTTTCCAGGCCTGTAAGTGATCAGAAAATTGAATTCAGAGAGGAATTCTGCCCAAGGGCTTGTCTTCTAGTAAGGACCTTGGAAGAAATAAAATACTTCAAAGAGGAATGATCAGTTAGCACTTCAAAAGGGTCAGTAACACTCAAGAGGTAGGACCTCCATTGCTGGAGGGCAAAAACAATGGCAAGGAGCTCTTTGTCATGGATTTCATAGTTGAGTTCAGCACTGGACATTTTTCTGCTGTCAAAGGCAATAGGGTGTTTAGTGTTATCAGCAGTAACCTGGTGTAGGACCGCTCCCAGGGCAGAGTCACTGGAATCAGTCTCAACATAGGTTCTCAGAAGGTGATCAAAATGGCAAAGGAATGGAGCTTGGGTAAACGCTTGCTTGATGTTTTCAAATTGTTGCAAGGCTTCAGGAGTAAGGTTGAAAGGGGAGCTGTTTCCAGCAATAGAGGTGAGGTGAGAGACCTGTTTGGAGTAGTTCTTTATGAACCTGCGATAGAAGTTAGCAAACCCAAGGAAAGACTGTAAAGCCTTTCTGTTTGTGGGAGTTGGCCAGGTAAGGATGGTCTTGACTTTGTTGTTGTCCATAAAGATCCCATCCCCTGCGACCACGTAGCCCAGATAGTCCACAGAGGGTGCATGGAAGTCGCACTTGGAGGCTTTTGAATATAACTTGTGTTTTCTGAGGCTGGTCAGTACTTCACACACCTGAGGGATGTGTTCCTGTAAGTTTTTTGAGAAAACCAGGATATCGTCAAGGTAAACCACCACATAAATTGTGAGGAGATCAACAAGGATTTCATTTATAAGATTTTGGAAAGAAGCTGGGGCATTGGTCAGTCCAAAGGGCATGACCAGGTATTCATAGCTTCCAAACTGAGATCTGAATTCTGTTAGGTGTTTTTCTCCTTCCTTGATGCGCAATAGATTGTAGGTGCCTCTGAGGTCAATTTTGGATAAGATGGAAGAACCTGAGAAGACATTCAGTAAGAAAGTCATTGGAGGAAGGGGGTAACGGTTTTTCCTGGTGACAGCGTTAAGTTTGCGGTAGTCAACACACAAACGCAAACTCCCATCCTTCTTTTTAACAAAAAGAACAGGTGCCCCAGTGCTTGAAGTGCTGGAGCGGATGAAACCTTTCTCTACATTCTCTGCTATGTAGGCCTGTAGGGTTGCCTTTTCACTTTGAGATAGTGAATAGATGGGCCCAACTGGAGGGAGTGGGCCTTCCAGTTCAATGTGGTGATTGTAAGCGCGGTGAGGAGGAAGTTGATCTGCTTTAACCTTGGAGAAAAAATCTAGGAAAGAATGGTAATCAGCAGGAACTTTCTCCAACACAGTTTCTATTTCTTCAGGGTCTTCGTCAATGTCAAACTTGTCCCAATCAGCTGAAGCGTTCTTGTGGGGAGTAACAGAAATGTTAGAAGAGGTGACCAATTGCATGATATGCAAGGATGAATCCCTAGGTTCCTCCTCCAGAGGAATGGTCAGGGGATCAATGAATATCCAAGCAAGGTGGGAAATTGTTGAACTCAATGGAAATTGGATTGGGTGTTGAGGATGCAAGGGTTCTGAAGTGAAGGGGAGTGCAATGGACTGCAGTGCCAGAGGCAGAGTGCAAGCGGAACCAGTTGAAGGTAGGTTGGCCATGTTGAGTTCAACGGATTGGGAAGAAAAATTGTCAGTGGGCTGGTGTCTTGGGGTGATCAGCCCCATTTTCCAGTTTACTTCAGGATTCCAGTGATGAAGAAAGTCAATCCCCAGGATGAGGTCTTCTGAGAATGGTGCGTTGACAAGGAGGAATTCCCATTCAAAGCCAGGAAAAGAAGGAAGGGAGACCACCCAAGTTTCCTTGTGGGAGATTAGTTGAGAGGGTGACTCATTTGGACTAAAATTGAAAAGAGGAATAGGTTTGCCCAGAGGTATGGGCTGCAATGAAAACTTTAGAACCATGGTGTTAGCCATTACAGATTGAGTAGCACCTGAATCAATCAAAACACTTTAACTCAAGTCCTGGTGAAAGAGAATAAAATGTAAGCCTTTGGAAAGTGGGTCAGAGTAGACTTTTTGTATCTTTTGTACCCTAATGTCAGTGGGGTGATAATCCTGGAGTACAGCAGGAAAAACACCTAATTGTTTTTTGGCTTGGGGGTGGAGGAGGAGTTGGTATTGGAGGCAGGCTTCTTTTTGCAGTTGTCTGTCTTGTGCTTCCCTGCACAATACATACACAGTCCCTCCTTCTCCCTTCTTGCCTTTTCTTCAGCCTTGAGCTTGCCATCAGGACCTAGGTCCAAGGTGGGCTTGGTCTGAGAGGATTGTTTCTTTGCAGATTTGTCTTTCTTCTTGGCCTTACCCTTGCCCTTGTCAGACTGGGAAGAATTGGCTTGGGATTGAGAGGAATTTTGCTGTTTAGAGTGGCTTTGATGGGAAGAATTCTCCTTGACTCGTTTGTGGTACCTGGTATCATAGTCCAACACTACATCCATAAGGTCTTGAAGGGTTTCTACAGAACCGTCATAGCCGGCTAATTGATCCAGAAGTTGGGCAGGGAGGCTCTGGAAAAAATGGAAGTAGAAGGCTCTATCCCCCCATCCAGAAACTTTTGTCATAAGGGAACAAAATTCTGTGATGTGGGTTGAGGCAATATATCCAGAGTCCTTCATCTTCAAGTTCGCAAGTTCCTTCTCTGCCTTGGCCATTTCCAGACAATTGCCAAAGAGAGTATGAAGTTGTTCCGTGAAGTGTTGCCAGGAGTTGAGTAGGAATGAGGGCTCTTGATTGGTGAGATGGGCCAAGTAGGGTTGAATCCAACGGTTTGCGTTCCCAGTGAGGTAGGAGACAGCAAACAGAACTTTCCTTTGATCCACACGGAAAGTCCCTTTGTCGTTTGCAAAGATGAGTTCAAAAGCTTGTAGGAAAGGCCTAGGCTTGGTAGGGTTATTGCCTTCAAATTTGTCTGGCGGATTCATCAATGGGGCTTTGAAGGTTCCTGAGTAGGAGGTACTAATTGTTGGGGGTTGAGAGAGTTGGGCCACTGCTGAAGTCATGGTTTGAAGCAAGGCTAGGAGAGTAGGGTCCATAGTGGTAGGTTGAGGAGGTTGAACTGGAGGAGCTGGGGTTGCAGTTGAAGAGGAAGGTAGGGAGGCTTCTTCCTGAGGTCCAGAGGTTGGTGAGTTAAGATTGCTAAGGATCCTTGAGTCAAAACCTGAGTCCTTGCTTTCTTCCTCCTCTTCCACATCCTCAGGGAGAGGGATTAGACTGGGATTGTACAATGGGGAGTCCAATCCATAACCTGCTTGGGGATATTGAACAATCACTTGATTAATAAATGGTCTGACAACAGGAGGAGCAGGGGACAGAGAAGCTCTTGGAGGAGCTGGAGGAAGGATACCAGTGTCCATGGTGTTGGAAGCTGGTGCAGGGAGGTTGGAAAAGGTCCTCCCTCCTCCACTGGCTTGAGGAGTAGATTGATTGTGGTCTTGCATTTCTATGGTAGAACCACGTCCTCGGGCGGCCCTGGAAAGAGGTGGACTGGTGATGATGGAAGGTTGTGCACGTTGAGGAGGCATGTTTTCCAAGTATGCCGTAGGAGAGTAACCCAAGAAAAATACCCGGAGAAAATGAGCGAGAAAATTTGGCCGCAGAAAATATGTCTTGACTTTGTACAATGTTCCGTTGAAGTCAAAGTGTCAAAGTCAAAGTATCAAAGTCAAAGTTTGAAGTCAAATTTTGAAGTCAAAGTTTGAAGTCAAAGTGTCAAAGTCGAAGGTCGAAGTTGAAGGTCAAAGGTCAAAGTCAAAGTGTCAAAGTCAAAGGTCGAAGTCAAAGGTCGAAGTCAAAGGTCAAAGTCAAAGGTCAAAGTTGAAGGTCGAAGTCAAAGGTTGAAGTCGAAGATTGAAGTTGAGGTGTTGTTTGAGGGCCAATTCCAGGAGAGGGGTTGAGGCAGATAAATTCCGCAGGGAATACCTTTGGAAACGTGGAGGCCACACACTGTTTAGCTCTATACCACGCACACCCACAAATATTGTAGGTAGTGTTATCCAGGAGATGAAATGATTCTATTGGGATATAGAGGTGGGTAGTAATCGAGGGGAAGGAATTAGTATAATGTCACAACTGCCCCTGGCGTGCAAGGGGCTGAAGGCACAGGCACTACTGCTCACAGAACTCAGGATAGAGATAAGAGGTTGATTGCAAATGAGAAGGGGATGTAGAGTAAGGACAAGGATGAGGAGATGAGTCCAGGAGTAAGGCTCTGAAGGATCTGATGAGGGAATCCTGTAAGAGTAACACCAGACGGATAGGTGAGGTGAGTAAGGTAGGCTGATTGGCTTTCTTGTGCTTAGATGACACCTATTGGATGAGGGGCTAACCAATAAGAAGTAGTATACTCATTCATTGGGGGATTTAGTCCAAGGGGAGAGGAGTGGCCAGTATATGTGAGAGCTGAGAGGAGGCTTTGAGGATTGGATGACTGGTGCTGGGTTGGGAGGTCCATGGCATTACATGTGGACCAATTGGGTTGAATGTTGCAGATTGACAGATTGAGTAATGGGCCTGTCCAGGAAGGTCATGTACTGAGCTGGAGTATGGGTTGTCCAGCCAGGAGTATGTACTATGGGTTTACTGTATGTACTTCTCATGCTAGATAGGGTTTGAAGGAGAGATGAGGATGCACCAAGCCATAGAGAGGTAGAGGGTGTGCCTGGGAGATTACCTAAAGGCTGCAGGATATGCAGGGGGATACTTCAGGATGTTCAGTAGTGGAGTGTGATTGAGCTGGGCTGAGGTTGGCTGAGGGCTGAGTAAGCCGGAGGAGACTGAGTCAATTTGGTTATGACATCTTTATTCAACTAAAGAATTTGAATGTTACAATGGAATTGTACGCCAAGATTCAATTAATTCAAAAGAAATCATTCCAGGACGTGATATGGCCATCAGCTTCAGTAATTATCAGTATCTGCGTTTTCTTCTCTCTGCTGGGGTGGTATAAAATCAAGAGACTCAAACAACTTTTCAAAGAAGTTCATTAATTACCAGCATATTTGAAGATAATCCAGTTATTAAACTTTCAATAAGTTATAATAGCCATATTTTTCATCCCCCCTGTCAGCCTCCTGGATGCCAAGATCCTTGCTATCCTTTAGCTACCAGAGGTGATAGAATAAATAATAAATATATTATCTAATAAATGCAGCAAAAATCCATAAAAGATTTGGATAAAGCTTATTGCAAGGTTAATTGGTTTGGTTATGGTTTATTGCTAGAAATAAATATAGATAAAGTGATTATATAATATTTTTATACAGGGGCCACAATTGAATTGCAGACCTTTAACACCTCTCTTCAGGGATTTCAGTATGAAAAAACCTAGTCCTGGTTACTTTGGGATATTTGGTTTAAAGGATATTTTGCCCAAAGATAATATGTATATAAAATATACGGTGGAGTGGCAGGGCTTTGTAAACAAGCTGCCACCCCAGAGAAAGGATAATAAAAATCACTGGTATATTATTATATCCTTTGGGTATCTGGTTGAGATGTGCACTGATGGATTAAACCTGTATACTGGGGCTATAAGGTTGTTCAGAAGTTAAAATTGATAAAAAGAGGTTGAGGATGGATATTATTAATCAAAATGAGCCATAAATCACTTACTTATCTTTCATAACTAATTGATTACCTTGGCACTGTGTCTAGATATAAATATGACTGGGTCTCTGGGTATCAATATCCTCAAAAGAGCTCTTTATTTATAGCTTTTGGAGTCCCAATACTATCCTTCTGAGGGGTACAGGGGCTCAAAGGGAGGGACACTAAGGCTAGCAGGGTAACCAGTGGTAGCCTTTCACGTGTTCTTGGCTCTATAGTACGGGTAGCATCCAATTCTTCAGTGTATGGGAATTATTCTACTTTATAATTGATATTAGGACGTGTGAATAACACTAATCTGTCCTATTTATGTATTATTCAATTAATTATCCTTAGTAAATGTTCCCAGTAAGTTAATGATTATTTTAATAGACATTCCTACGGATATTCTGATGTCAGGTGAGTTCTCATAATGTATTAAATAATTGGAGTAAAGTCGTGATATTGATTTTAATCCTTATTTTCGAATTTCAGTTTTTTACTAAAAGAATTACTTAAAAATATAAGCCATGGGTATTGATGTGATATTTTTACATCATTAGTTTTCTTAGTATGTCATGAAAATATTGCTGTATAGAAATTCTCATAATAGAATATTAAAGTATTTTAATATATTTTTAGAAGTTTTAATTGTCTTATTTTCGACATTCTTGGTACTTTGAATTATATTTAATAAAAAATACTTAAAAAGGTTATTTAAGTGTTTTTAAATACTTTTATGTACTTTTAGAATATCTACTATCCACTGGAACATTTATTGAATATGTAGAATGTTCCCGTGTGGGTTGTAGCATGTTTAGGGGGTACCTAAGTTTCTCAGGCTGCCTGTGACTTTGTCAACCTGTAGTCCCGCGGCTGCGTACTTTTCAGAGGCCTGGGGATGCGTACATGACTTTGATGGAGTGACAGAGCTTTAGCTCAGCCCCGCGTGGGTGCATTTGCTGCCGCGGCTGCGTGCGGGAATTGTGACAGAACACATTTCTGTTGCTAACTCCTAAAATATACACAACACCTCAATTCTGACTGAATTTTAGATGTGAAACCTATACGTGACAATATGTATGAGATCTTCAATTGGCCAAAAGGTTCAATAGTGGTGACGTGGTATTTTGGTCTTCCTTTCCTTAATTATTTAAAAATATAAGGAGTTGGATTTCAAGTGTGGGTTCAGGGAGGGACCCTTCCAAATTTTGGGTGGAGAATCCATTTTTGTTATAATATCTTTGGTTTTCCTACTCCTTCTTAGTATAATTAACTTATTATTATTTTAATGTTATTTCTTTTAATTTTGCTGCTTGCTCTGAAATAGTAGCAAGCTGATGTTGAATAAACCACTCTCCATCTTTTCTTTTTCTTCTTTCTTTCTTCTTCTTCTATATGTCTTCTATTTTTCCTTCTATTTTTCCTCTTTCTTTATCCATTTTCTTTTACTGTCTCTGTCATGTCTGCGCGCCTCTAGTTACTATCACAAGTCTACCTTTACATGTCACACCCATTTCTCTCAACTTATCTCTACTCTCTTTAAACGCGCGACTCTCTTTCCTTCTCTTCTTTTGTAATTCTTCCTTTCAATCTCTCATTCTCCTAATCATCTTCAACCACCACTCACCCACTCGCAACTCCTCAAGCCCAAATTCTCAAGGCAACTCATTGTCAAGTCCTGACTGGTAAGACTTGTGATTGTTGTCATCTTTCTCACATCAACAAAGTCTAACACTCTATTCTCAATTCTTTCAAAGTCTTTTATTACCATTTCTCCATCTGTTATCTTTCCACCATCAACCATATCTCAGAAGAACTTGGAAATTCTTAACTTCTTCAATTTTCTCAATGTTTGTTCTTTTCTTCAAATCTTTATCTCTTTTCTTATTTTTCCACTTTCTATCTTTCTTTCCTTTTCTTAACTAATGTTTGTTTTGGCAAAGCCCTCTTTTTTCAATATTCATAAAACTCATTCACAGCAATTCAACACAGCCAAAAGCCAAACATCCCTCCAACAAACCTAAACAAAGCAATGGAGGGATCCAGAAATGATGGCTTCAGACAAATAATTCTCAAGGCCGCTCTTGAAGCTGTTCTTATACTCTCGGACAAAAACTATTCAATATGGAAAGACAAAATGTCCATGCTTCTAGAGATCAAAGGCATCAAGGAAGCCCTGGAAGACAATTCAAAAAGTCTCAGCTTGGTCGATGATATGGAAACCAGAGTCATTCTTCTCTCACGTTGTAAGACTCCAAACGGTGCTAGGCCGTGGCAGTTCTGCGGAGGGGAAAGGTGCTGTTTAGGCTGCCCTCCTGAGTGTTAAAGAAATATTTAAATGTAACCAAGATCAAGGTCCAGAACCTGGTAAATGAGGAATCAAGGAGTAGAGGATAAAGATGATAATAGTTTTGTAGCAATGGAACAGAACTATCTGAGACAAGATTATGCAGGGAAAAACTTGAAAAAAAAGAAGTTAAAGTCCCCTTAGAGTTCAAAGAACAAAAGCTGTTGTATGTAAACAATGCCCACACGCTAATAACTCTGGTCGTCAGAAGAAGATTGGGGATGATCAACTCAAACCCAAGCAACCTCCAGGTTCTCAATGAACCTGCCCAACTCTCCGCAATCAAGCGCTTGAAGGGTACCAAATAACTGTGGGTGGCTGTACAGGACAAAGCACAATGTTTAAGAAGCTCTAAAGCAAACAGTAACTGATTTGAAGCAAGGATAACCTCAACAATTCTCAAGGGACTCAAGAGTAGGCTGGCGGAATGCAACTCCAAAGAAGCTAAGGGGAGGTATAACACTCCAGGTCTTAAGATTAATAAGACCTCTTCAATCAATCTTGATTGGCCCCAGAAAGGTGATCAGGGATAAGGAACAGTATGGTCAGAGAAAGGGATCAAGGAGTGGTATAACACACTCAAAAATTCCAAAAGACAGAATTTTTCTTCAACCAGCAAGGCTATTGGTTGGTGATAAGGATCAAGGATCAAGAGTTTGAGTATGGAAGCTCAAGGATCAAGGGTGTGCTGATTTCATGCTGGATGATTCCATGCTTCCATGATTGATCCAAAAGGCAGGGGAGAGCCCCTCCTTATATGGGCAGGAGGCCCTGTTAGACTATGTACAACGGATTCTACAAATAGAGCAAAAAAGGAAAGAAAATCATGTGGTCACTCGCGTCTGTCCGTGGATGGGCGCAGGCAACAATACTGGAATCACCCACCCCTTGTCCAAAGGCGGACGGGGTGGGAAAGGGAAATGAACCAAACCGCCGCGGATGTCTGTGGGTGGTAGTTGACGCTCTTCACCCCTTGTCCAAAGGCAAAAGTGGGTGGGAGATCCCCAGGAAAGGTGACGGATGAAGTTCGTGAGAGCGCGGATGGGCAGATAGGAGATTGGCTCAAGACGGTTGAGTAAATCCTGACAGGCTTGAGATTCACAACTGATAGATCGAGTGAGATGGGAGATTTGACGGATCCAAGGATTTGACAAATGCTTGTGGGTGCGGTTGGGATGGATTTGGTAAATCATGGATGAGCGCCGCGCAACGGTAGCAATGAGGATGAGCGCCGCGCAATGGTAGCCATAAGGACGCGCGGCGCGCGACGCGCAAGGATAAGTATGCGCGGCGCGCGATGATGACGGTGAGGATGAGCCTGAGGATGAGTTGGAATTATTATTATTATTTTTTTTTTTTTTAGATGCCGGACAGTACGTTTGCGCAACAGTTCATGGATTGAGGTCTTAAGGTGGCCAGGGTGTCCAGGATGGGGCACCACAATGTATCAACTCCATTACCCAGAATAATGTGGTGAACCCGGCAAACCTCTCATCGGCTTGACTTCTTTGGAAAACAATCAAAGAACGCTTTGCCTCCTCCCAAACAGCCAATTGTGCCCAAGTTTTCAACAAGCTCCTTTACCAACAATTCAAAGCAGACGCGATTAATCATTTCATCACCAAAACTAAAATCTCTCTCAAAAAGATGGTCAATGTTGGAATAGATCTTCCCAACAATATTCTCGCCTACCTCATTCTATTCAAATTCCCCCCTTCTCTCCACTCCTTACGTCAACAAATCATGCAATCAGATAAAATAGTCACCATGGATCTTGTTCTTAATCACCTCACTCAGCTAGAAAACAAAACCAAGGTGAAATCTAAAGAAAACAAGCTCTGCAACACGGCTCTTATTTCTTCTTGGCCAACTAAGAAACCAGTCCCCGCAGAATTCAGATGCAGAAGGGGGTATGACAACCCTCAATCACCCAATCATCCTGAAAAAAAGTGCTGGAATCTCCACAAAAATCTTGCTCCTGATTGATGGAAAGAATCACAAGTTTGGTGGAGAGCTCAACTCAACTCCCAATCCAAGACAAAAGAAGTCTCTCATTACGTGACCCTGCTCACCACGTGGATCAAAGAAATCAATCCGTTAAGTCAAATCATCATTGACTCTGGCCCTTCATGCCACATGTTCAACTCTCCTCTCTTCTTCACCCATCTTGACAATCTCACCACTGACAACTTCATAAATAATGGGAAAGAAGGAGCCAGGTTACCTATCAAGGGCAAAGGTGTTGTCAAACTTTCCTGTAAAGGCTCTTCAGTCACTCTTAGAAACTTCTTTTATGTCCCCAATCTTGTGGTCAACTTAATAAGTCCCGGTGAACTAATCTTCTCCAAGAATTGTACTCTCTTGGCCTCCAAGAATCAATTCTCCCTTTTTGCTGGATCTGAACGTGCTTTTTCTGGATTCATCCAAGAGAACCTCTTTGTGCTTAACCCACCTTCTCAAATTGGCAACAACGCGAAATTCTGCCATCTCTTACTTAAAGATCCAGATCTAACTCAAATCAAATCCTTGCATCAATACTTTGGTCATGCCAGTGCATCCCGTCTCAAGAATCTCTTCCCATCCCCATCCTCCAAAAATATCTCCAAATTCCAATGCAAAGACTGCCTCTTCTCCAAAATTTCAAAACCACCTTTCAAGAATATGTTGATTTGTTCCTCAAGACCTTTCAAAAGACTCGATGTGGACTTGATAGGTGCCATCAATCCCTCTTTGCAAAACAATATGAATTATATCATGACGGTGATTGATAACTTTTCTGAATACATTGCAGCAATTCCTCTTGAATACAAGTCCAACGCCTCGCTTCAACTGAATACCATACCATCACGAGCGCAATGGAAAGGTGGAAAGAGCCAATCATACACTAACTGAATCAATGAGAGCCATCCTACAAAGCTCAAAGCTTCCTCTCAATCTTTGGGTGGAAGTTTCCAAATCCGCCAGTCTTTCATTGAATCAAATCCCTAAATCTCCCCATTCTCTGTCTCCTTACCAAATTTTCTTTGAAAAAGCCCTTCCAAGCAGTTAATTTCACCCCATTGGGTGCAAAGTTGTTTATCTCAACAACAAAATCAATTGCGGCGAAAAATTCAAGGACCGTTGTCTTTCAGGCACCCTTTTTGGGTTATAACCCAAATTTCCTGTCATATCAAATCTTAAAACCCGACAATTCTATAATTTCCTCCAAAAATGTTTGATTTCTCAAGTTTGACAATCTTTCCCCAATCTCCTCCAACTCCAATACCTCCAAAAATAGCCTGCAAATTAAGATGGATGACGACCTTTTCCAATTTCCTACAATCCTGTCTTCTCCTATCTCACCTTCCAATGACATCCATCCTCAATCTTCTTCCAAAAATCCAGTCTCTTCTCCCATCCTTCCTCCCAAACCCCGTAACAATCCTTCCTCCAATTCCGAGTGCAATCCTTCTGAAGAGCTGGCTGAACAGCTTGTGCCCAGCTACGCTCTTAGAGATCGATCGAGCTTAAATCCTCCTCAACTTTACGGGTACCATCATTATTACGTCCCCAGAACATACAAACAAGGGAAAAGATGCCACGACAGTCAAAAATGGGAAGCCTCCATGGATGTTGAACTTAACAGCATAGAATCTCTCGGCTTTTGGGAAGATTATGAGGGTCCCAAGCCCATTAATCCTCTCAATACAACAAGGGTCTATTGCCTTAAAGACAATTTCCACGGGATCCCTTATTTTATAAAAGCAGATTGTGTGTTCAAGGAATCAACCAAATCTACGGCCTAGATTTTCAAGATAATTTTTCCCCCACTGGAAAGGCCGCCTCTCTTTGCATTTCCTTGCTTTTTGGCTTGTTTCATTCCCTTCCTATCTCCCAATTTGATGTAAAGAGCGCCTTTCTCCATGCACCATTATCCAACAAAGTTATCATCAAGAAACCCAAGGGCTCAAACAGGAAATACAACTACCTCATTTTGCAAAAATTGCTCTACGGCTTGAAGCAAGCACCTGCCAATTGGTTCAATACCCTTACTTCTTGGATTTGAGAACAAGGGTTCCACAAATCTATCTCCAACCCTTGTTTATACATAAACTCAGATTCCAACTTGGTTTTTTTCTTTCACGTTGACAACCTTATCCTTGTTGGCACTGGGAATGACTTCAAGAACAATTTTCTCAAACGTTTTCCTAATTCAAGTCACCATGAGCCGAAAATGATCCTTGGAATGAAATACAAACGTTCAAACAATCAAATTCAACTATCTCAACCAAAACATATCAAACACGGGCTTGAAGAAATGAACATGAGCAATTGAAAACCCGCCTTGATCCCTCTTACTGCCAATATAAATCTGACTCCAGCCAGCAACAAAGAACATGAAGAGTTCAAAGCCTTAAAAATCAATTATCAATCAGCTGTCTTCCTCATCAACTACATCGCCTGCTTAACTCGCCCCAATCTCAGCTTCGCCGTTTCAAGTCTTGCAAGATTTTGCAAAAAACCTGGTATTTGTCACTGGAGAGAAGTTAAAAGATGTTGGAAATACTTAAAGGATACAAAAGATCTCAAACTCATGCTTCAAGTTCATCATACCAACACTCAAATTCAATGCTACAGTGACACCACCTGGAGCAACAACCTGGAAATAAGAAGATCCCAATCAGGTCATCTTTCTCTTCTGTTCAACTCTCTCATCTCTTGGAGTAGCTATTGGAAACTTAACGTCACCCACTCAACTATGGAAGCCAAATTGAATCCTCTTGTTAACTCATTTCTGGAAGCGATCTGGATGAGGGGACTTGTGGCTGAACTTTGGAAATCAAAAATCATTCTGAGTCAACACTTCACTGACAACAAGGGTCTTGACAATAAGCTCTTTCTTTTTCTTTTATATTTCTTCTTCTTCTATTTGTCTTCTTTTTTTCCTTTGTTTTCCTCTTTCTTTATCCAGTTTCTTTTACTGTCTCTTTCATGTCAGGGTGCCTCTAGTTACTATTAAAAGTCTACCTTTACATGTCACACCCATGTCTCTCAACTTATCTCTACTCTCTTCAAACGCGCGACTCTCTTTCCTTCTATTCTCTTGTCATTCTTCCTTTTGATCTCTCATTCTCCTCATCATCTTCAACCACCACTCACCCACTTGCAACTCCTCAAACCCAAATTCTCAACGCAACTCATTGTCAAGTCCTGACTGGTAAGACTTGTGATTGTTGTCATTTTTCTCACATCAACAAAGTCTAACGCCCTATTCTCAATTCTGTCAAAGTCTTTTATTACTGTTTCTCCATCTCTTATCTTTCCACCGTCAACAATATCTCAGAAGAACTTGGCAATTCTTAACTTCTTCAATTTGCTTGATGTTTGTTCTTTTCTTCAAATCTTTATCTCTTTTCTTATTTTTCCACTTTCTATCTTTCTTTCCTTTTCTTAACTAATGTTTGTTTTGGCACAGCCCTCTTTGTTCAATATTCATAAAATTCATTCACAGCAATTCAACAGCTGACACCCTCAACCAATATCCCTTTGCAAAAATAAAATCTTTTCCCACTGAAGAAAGAGGGCAAGTTCCTCAGATACTCAGAGAAAAATGCCCTTCAAATTTTGAACAAATTACCCAAATTCAATTAAAAAAGCATGGTATAATGTAGAATAAGCAACACATCTTTTCATTTTCTGGGATTTACTTAAAATAAATAAATTCCAAACATTGACATTTCCGCCTTTTTTGCATCAGATTGAATCTCCAAACTCAATAGACTTTATGGGAAAGATAACTTCATTATGGAAGACTACTGGAATTAGAACCACCAGATATTTTATCCAAGTCAAAAAGATTGTGATTATGGGAATCAACCCCTTTTAAAACATGAGGTAATTTTTTGAAATAATATCTGAATGCACAGTAAATTTTCAGGTTAGCAATTTCTTCATTGTTTTCTGTTTGAGATTCCAAACATATTTTATTAAAAAAATTGATTTGAATTGAGCAAATTAAATCAAAGCCTGCTTGAATATGCAGCACCATTGCCATGATGGAGATTTCCAGATTCAAAATACTCACATTTCCAAATTTGAGCATCAAGATACCTCTCAAAGAACAATGGAAGTTATCCACTGAAACTACAATCATTGGATTGTAAAATCAGGTGCATTGCATGCACCTGAGGAGCACAGGTCAGCAGCCAGTTTGATCACTCCACCCATTGAAACTGGCCAATGGTTTGAGTGCATTACCTCAGCCATAGCCAGGTGGGGTTAGCCAAGAAAAAGAATTCCCTTGAATCCTCAAGCCAGCACTTCACGAGTGATCCTTTGAATGTTTTCTAATTTAAAAATATGATGATTTTAAATTCACAGCTCCAATCTTGTGGGAGCCATGTACACGGCGCCAGGCGTGTGAGAGCTATGTAGGGCCCCAAATGGCCTGTGGGAGTTGTGTAGGGCCCCTCAAGCGTGGGGGCCTATAAAATACTCCATATAATTCATAATTTATAATTCATTGTTTATTATTTATAATTATTTATTATTTATTATTTTTGTTTATTATTATTTATTATTATTTAATATTATTTGATATTATTTACCATTATTTATTATTCATGATTCATGATTCATGATTCATGATTCATTATTTATTATTTATTATTTATTATTTATTATTTATTATTTATTATTTATTATTTATTATTTATTATTTATTATTTATTATATATTATTTATTATTTATTATTTATTATTTATTATTTATTATTTATTATTTATTATTTATTATTTATTATTTATTATTTATTATTTATTATTTATTATTTATTATTTATTATTTATTATTTATTATTTATTATTTATTATTTATTATTTATTATTGATTATTGATTATTTATTATTTATTATTTATTATTTATTATTTATTATTTATTATTTATTATTTATTATTTATTATTTATTATTTATTATTTATTATTTATTATTTATTATTTATTATTTATTATTTATTATTTATTATTTATTATTTATTATTTATTATTTATTATTTATTATTTATTATTTATTATTTATTATTTATTATTTATTATTTATTATTTATTATTTATTATTTATTATTTATTATTTATTATTTATTATTTATTATTTATTATTTATTATTTATTATTTATTATTTATTATTTATTATTTATTATTTATTATTTATTATTTATTATTTATTATTTATTATTTATTATTTATTATTTATTATTTATTATTTATTATTTATTATTTATTATTTATTATTTATTATTTATTATTTATTATTTATTATTTATTATTTATTATTTATTATTTATTATTTATTATTTATTATTTATTATTTATTATTTATTATTTATTATTTATTATTTATTATTTATTATTTATTATTTATTATTTATTATTTATTATTTATTATTTATTATTTATTATTTATTATTTATTATTTATTATTTATTATTTATTATTTATTATTAATTATTTATTATTTATTATTTATTATTTATTATTTATTATTTATTATTTATTATTTATTATTTATTATGTATTATTTATTATTTATTATTTATTATTTATTATTTATTATTTATTATTTATTATTTGTTATTTGTTATTTATTATTTATTATTCATTATTTATCATTTATTATTGATAATTTATTGCTTATTATTCATTATTCATTATTTATTATTTATTATTTATTATTTATTATTTATTATTTATTATTTATTATTTATTATTTATTATTTATTATTTATTATTTATTATTTATTATTTATTATTTATTATGTATTATTTATTATTTATTATTTATTATTTATTATTTATTATTTATTATTTATTATTTTTTATTTGTTATTTGTTATTTATTATTCATTATTTATCATTTATTATTGATAATTTATTGCTTATTATTCATTATTTATTATTTTGTGAAGGCTACACAACTTGATATTAGTTTTTTAGCTTTCCATACAGCTCAAATTATACGTGCAGCATGCCACACATCCCATTTGAGTCGTGTAGAATGCCACACAGCCTGTTTGAGCTGTGTAGCATTCAACATGGCTCATTTTGTTGAGGATACTTGTCAGAGATGTTTGTTCTCATCTCACTGGTCATTTCTCCAAATATCCAATTTTCCAAGTAGTGGCTCCTCCCACAAGCGCCCGTGAGGATGAGAAGTTTCAAAT